>LOJH01004832.1:0-35456 GCA_001685095.1 Ellobius talpinus
TGTGGCTACTGGGATTAAAGGTGTGAGTCACCACTGCCTGGTCTGTAAGGCTGACCAGTGGGCTGTCTTTATCCTCTGATCTTCAGGCAAGTTTTATTTATTAAAATATAAATGAAATATCACACCTGCCACTAAACCCTACCTCCAGTAGTGTTGCCAGAGGTTCTCCAGAGACCCTTGCCCTGGCTAGGTTCACCTCTACAAGCTGCACCTTAAAGTGTTCAGCTATGAATCCTTGCAGCAAAGGTGGCTTTGTGATCTGAATTTCTTTTCAGAAAATACAAAACACTACAAACCCAAGCAAAAGCCTGTGGTGGAGAAGGGCATGCTTAAAGGGAGAACATCTTCCTACTGTTTCTCCAGGGACAGGCTGCCAAACTGCCTTCCCCTTATGTTTACACCTGAAGACTAATGCTGTTTTCAGCCCTGGGCAGAAAAACTCCATTTTTGCAGAAGACACCGCTTAATGCAAAGATTAATATCTGGTCTAAGTGCTGACAGTAAGTGACTGATGAGCATTCATCCCTAATTGGGACATCTATATCATTCCCCACATCATAGCCTGGGAATGTCACAGAGGGATGGGCAGATAGAACTGAAGAATAGGAGGGTGGGGGGCGTGTCATGAAACATTGCCATCCAGACATGACATTACTGTAACCACGAACACACAGCAGCTATGGAGACTTGTGTAATATTGGACCCTGCCACATCCCATCTTAGAGAGAAGAGGTGCCCATAAGACTCCACCCTTTCCTGAGGGGCTGATGACTGCTAATGGTTACCATAAGGGGGCGTGTCATTTTCTCCAAGGGTATTGTCACTGAGGGACTAGGTGAGAAAAAAAATTAAGAAAAAAATACAATAAAATAAATGCAAGGTCTCTTCCACACTGCTCTAGGCAGTTCTCAGGTGGAACTGAGGGAGCCCATAGGTTGAATAATCAGCCAGCTGTGCTCCCAGAAAAGGCATGGGTTCCCACAACACCCTCTGCTTGCAAGGAAAGCTCATGAGATAGATTGGCCCTGGCCCAGGAAAGGGAAGACAGTTTACAGGGCTCAGCCTGAGAAGGGTCAGGAAGGGGACAGCAGTGTGCCTGTGAGGATGGGGGTGGGGTCTCTCTCGGCCCAGACAGTAAGTGCCTACCTCATTATCATCTCAAAAGGGAAGGAAGGAGCTGTGGGAGCTAGCTTCTTTTCTTTTCACAACCTCCTCCCCGCTAGAGATCTTCACACAAAGGAGGAGGAGCTGGGAAGAAGCTGGACCTGGAGGCAGCAGGCCAGGATACACGGAACCATGGGACTAGCCCGCCACCTGCTGGCCGCTTTTGGTAGCTGTGGCCAGGCATTTTTGGAGAACTCTGTCGGTAGGATTGAGAATCTTCTGGTGTCTGCATGTTTTTAGTTCTGGAAAGTCTCCCTATGAAGCCAGAGCTGGCCTTGAACTCACAATTCTTCTAACCTCAGCGTCCTGAGTGCACCACCACAACCAGCAAGACCCATTTTAGACACCCAGTGAACATCAGTTTGGAAACTACTGGGTAATACTGGGTGGTTAGAAAGATCGCGATGATTCAAGAAAGAAGTGCAAAGGAGAAGCTGATGGGTCTGTGGTGGGAAGTCTCTTGGTCACAAATATTCAGTGACCATGGAGCCAACTCCCAGGTGAACCCATGAACATCAGTTTCTTTTCTCCACCACAGGGCAAAAAGGATGCCAGAAACCATATGCTGTTGTTCCAACTAAAGGGTGAGCAAGTGATAGATGTTTCAACACACTTAGGCCAAAAGTGTTTCTCCAGCTCCCACCCAGAAGGGGGCAGCACCTAAGATTTATACACTCCTCATTCCTATAGATTAAGGAGATTGATGACCAAAGACAAAATGTAAACGCTACTTGGATGGGTCCCTGCCTTGTTCACTGTGCCTTGCCACAATTCCACATGTTCTATGGGTAGACATAGAGCAGTAAATCTGAGGCAATCACCCATAGGCTAATCAAGAAGGCATGACCAACAGGAAATGGACACATGGGGATAAACCCTGTCCTTTCTGCACAATGCTGGGGATAAAGGCACAAACCAAGAATGCCTGGAAGGTACTGCTGTCATGATCAGTGTCACGCAGACACTGATCAGTGTCACGCAGCTATTATAGAGGCCACAGCCCTCTATAATAGCAAGCATATATATTTAAATGGCACTGCCGGGTACTTTTATATTAACTTAGGTATTACTGACTTCCATAAAGCCCCCTTTATGAGGTAGGTACTGCATTTAGGCACAGCAAGTTACAAGAGCCACACAGCTGCAAGAGGGCTTGGGAGACAGGACAGGAACTCTGCCTAGCTGTTCCTGTCCTGTCTCCAATGGCACAGGATCTCCATTATTAAACTCCATTTCCAGATGGGAAGCAACTTTCTTAGGTAAGACAGCCAGTGTAGAATAAGGCCAAATATCTGGCTAGGGGCCGTGGAGATGGCTCAGTGGATATACTGTTTGACTTGCAAGCAGGGGGACTGGAGTTCAGATCCCTGAATCTATGTATAAACCTGGAAGGCTGGTGGCAACCTGTAATCCCAGTCCTTAGAAGGCAGAGCCAGGGAATTCGGGGGTGGCAGGGGTGGGGGATGGATGTGGTGGGGGAGGTAAGCTGGTTAGCTCATCCAGCAAGGGTCAGTAAGCTCCCGGTTGATTGAGAGATCCTGCCTCTAAACAAAGTGGAGACCGGTCCAGGAAGACACTTGATGTCAACTTCAGGCCTCTACACAGAGCATATTCATTAATACACAAACATGTACCCACACACACAAGGACACACATACACACAACACAGACTTACATCAAAAAAAAATTGGATTAAATAGCAACTTGAGAACTTTGCTTGTTCAGAAAGGTCATATGGTTTCTTGCTGTGTTTCTAGAACACTTGCAGCACCCATATCAACCACATTAAGATGTTTAAAGCAAATACACAGAACTTCCCAGACCTGGGATCTCTGTTTATTTATTTCAGAGCTGTTAGATGTGGGGTTTGCAGATGGGGCTCTGCATATATGGTCCCTAGAGAAAAAGGCACACAGCTTCTCTTTGGTGAACCCCTCCTTCTCCCAGCTAGCCTCAGAAACCATATAAGTCTTTTATAGCACTTGATTTTCTATTCTGTCCTCCTGAGAGGTGAGACAGCCCCATGCAGGCTCCATCCCTGAAGGTGCTTACCAGTCTGTGTGGGCATCATCGATCACCAACAAGATCCTGGGTCTCTGAACCACGGGTGTGACAGGAGTTGGTGGTTCCATTAACCCCGAGGGGGTCTGTGGGGTCTGTTTCATGGCACTGGAGAAGGAGCTGAACAGGCTGGATCCTGGAGAAGAGAAGGAGGCAGCCAGGGGCTGGGGGTGCCTCCTTTCGGTGGCCGGGGATGCTGGGGAGCTACTGGAGCTTTCTGGGCGCTGCAGGTCCGGCATGTAGCCATTGGGCAGGTTGGCCACAAAGCTGCTGTCAGATAAACGCCTCCGGAGGAAGTTCATGGCTGCGATAGATGGGAAGCCTCCGTCCACACAAAAGCAACTAGGTGAGGCTCAAAGTGCAAGTGGCCAGCAACAGGGAGCAGGAGGTGTGGGGTCAGAGGAGCCCAGAGGTTCTACACACCAGAAGTGGGCTTCCCAGAATTCTGTTTACCTGTTGGAAACAATCCAGTAATCACATTAGTGGAACCAACCGCCTCCCCTTTAAAAGCAAACAGATAAAGAACATTTCCATGTTTCCAGCCCATTTCTAGTGGCTTTGCAAACTGGGACACACTTTTAGAGACTATTTGGCAATATGCCTTGAAAGCATGCAACTTCCAATTTCAGAAATTCTACACTAAGAAAAATAATCTCAGTAACAGGTAAAACCCTCATGCATAAATAGACATATCACAGCCTTACCAATGCTGTTAAAATACTGAGAAGCCACTCTGCATTCAGTCACAGGATGACATAGCCACTCAGTGGATTGTTTCTGTCCATTCAAAGAGGGTTCAGATGGAGCATCTTTAGTAACAATACTAAGTTTCGTACTGTAAACTTAACCACATCAAGCCTGAGCTTGCTGGCACATGCCAGCAGCATTCACAGCTACACTGGAGGCAGAGACAGGTAGATCAATAGTTCTATAATGAGTCCAAGGCAGCCAGCTTGAATAACTTAGTAAAAGTCTCTCTCAGGATTAAATGACTCATATATAAAAATGTTTAAATGGCTGGGGCTATAGTTCAGTGGAGAGGGGCCTAGCATGCAGGAAACTCTGAGTTGCATCCCAGCAACTGAAAAAAAAAAGAATCATAGTACAAAATTACATGTATGGAATAACTACAGCCATATAAATGTATCACAACTTGGAAATTATGAATAAAATCACAACAGTGAATATATTTTGGTAACATATGTTATTTGACTTTTTTCTATTTATGTCTTCCAAATGTTCTTGAATGTATAATGTTGAAGATTGAGATGCCCCCATTAAGTTCATGTGTTGAAGATCTGATCTCCAGTGAGAAGAGATCTGGAGATGAGGCCTTTGGAAGGTGATTGGAATTGGGTAAGTGTTGATGACGGAGTCTCGGAATGGGAGTAGAACTCTTCTTATGAAGGACACCCTCTACACCTAGTAAGATCACAAATAAAGCAGTCATCTGCAAGCTGGGAGGTGGCCCTCACCAGACCCCACCATGCTACATCCTGCTGTCAGACGTCCAGATTGTGAGAAAATAAATTCCTGGTGTTTAAGCCATATGGTCTGTGGCGTTTTGTTATGGTAACTGAAACAGACTACGCATACACACGTACACACACAAGTTTCTGGAAATCATTTGTTCCATTTGTTTACTGTTGAATTTGGTGTGCAAGTGTCTGTATTTGTGTGTATTTGTGTGTGTGTGTGTGTGTGTGTGTGTGTGTGTGTGTGTGTACATGAACTCCATGGGAGCCAGAGAACAATGCACAGATATGTGTTCTCTCCTTCCACTCTGTGGGACTGGAGACTGAACTCATGTGCCTTTACTGTCTGAGCCTGAGCCATCTCACCAATCCAAGAATAATTTTTAAAACTTCAATGTTTATTTGAGATTGAGAATAAGGACTACTTAAGCCACGGAACTGAACTATATGTTTTTTGTCATATTTTTACATTTTATTATCGTAGATTTTACTTTAAGGAAAACTTGAAGTCTTTACAGTCCAATTCTTTGTTAAATGATAAGGTGGGAGTGGTGTTGGCTTGCTTCTGCCACCGCAGAAAGTTCCCCTGTGCCCCTTTCTGATCAAGCCATACTTACCCAAGGCACTAATGTACACTGCTGTGCCTGGAATTTTACCTGGGAGTTAGAGACCCCAATTCCGGTTCTCACATTTACATGGGAAGAACCTTATTGATGACGCCACCTCTGTAGCCCTGAGACTAACTTTATGTTTCAGACGCATCTCAGTGATGTTCTATTGCACTTGACAAAAACATATATTTAAAAAAACTTCCCACTGTTTTGTGTCAGGTTTCTCAGAGAGGTCTCTCTCCCCGTAGTGTCTTAAGACGGGTCTATTAAAGAGTGCCACCCCAATCAACAACTGTCAGCAAGAATGAGAAACAGAATTGGTCTGAAGGAGGGGTGAGTATGTGGTGCAGTTTCAGCAAAACCTTGGCTGATCCTCTTGAGAGAAACTGAAACATCTCCTGAGTCCCCACACTCTTCCCTCTGTTTGTACACTGCCCATTAAACCATTACACCCACAGCTCTCTGCCTTAGCTGGAGCTGCTCTGGGCCAAGCTTTCTGTTTTACCTGGGCAGGTGTGGGTGGCTACCTCCCCTTAAGGCAGGGACTCTCTTCCATAATGTATCTACTTTTTGTTTCTTTCTAGCAACACCAAGCATTTTCTTTTAAACAATTGTGCAAAATTCATGATCACTATCTGTGACAGGGTTAATCCTAACAAGCTGCTGGTCACTCCTGGAATTCAACTGCCTTTCTTTTTAAATTACTGGATGAAAAGTTTGTGAAATACCTGAGTCAAAGAGACTGTGCAGTTTATTTAACAGTCTCTTTTGGGGGAACTCTGGTCTACCTTACACTGGTAGGAATTCAACCATTACCACCAAACTTGCCTCCTCTAAACTTTTCTGTCTGCTGGAAAGCCCTCTTTCCTTTTTATTCTGAGTTAGGGCCTCACTATATAATCCAGCCTGAGCTTGAACTCTCAAACACCCACCCTCAGCTTCCCAAGTAACAGAGTTTACACGAGTGTCCCTCCAGGCATGCTTCCTTATAAACTTCTGATCAACCCCAACTACATGGTTGTCTTAACCCTTACTACTACAGCCCCAGGAAGATTTAGATCTGTCAAAGACAAGCTGGTAAAAGATGAACCTATGGTGAATCTATGGCTTGAAATCTGTGCTGATAAAGAACTTGGAGTAGCCTTGTGGAGAGTAAGGTGTCTTTAAATAGAATAGCTGGGAAGTCCTATATGAGGAAGTGACTTTTTTCATAACAGTATTTTTCTGGCAGATGATGTGATTTTTTGATACATATTTTCACTATGGGATGATCAAATTATGTAAACAAACAAAACTATCTCAGGTACTTAGAATTTTGGGGTGGTGAAAGCATTTAAAATCCCCTTTGGCAGTTTGAAAATATGAGATATGTTCTTTAATATTTAACATCTGTAGTCCTTACAACGGACAGCTGAAGCTCATTCTTCCCAGTTTCAACTCTGATCAGCATCAGCCAACCTCCATCCACACCTTTCCTCTACTTAGGAGCCAGGGTTGGATGCTTTGAACTCTTAGATGCCCCACCTGAGGCCATATAGTCTGTGTCCTTCTGCACCCTGCTTACTTGCCTTAGCATCCTCCAGGTTCATCCCTACTGAAAGAAACAGGAGTTCCCTCTTTTTAATGACCTAATAGTATTTCATTATCACCAACCCTCTGACAGTGAAAGCAGGTTGATATCATACCTTGTTCTTTGTTCATAATGCTGAAATGAACATGGGAGAGCCACTATGTCTAGCTCTTTGCCAAGGTGGTTTCAGTTTCTTTGGCCATGTACCCAGAAGTCAGACTGATGAACCAAATGATAACTCTATTTTTTGTTTCCTGAGGAACCCTAACACTGTTTTCCATTAATGGCTACATTAACTTACATTCTCATTCACAGTATACAAGTCTCATTTTCCCATGTGTTCGATTTTTAATATTCTATTTGTGTATGCACATGTCACAACATGTGTTAGAGGTTAGAGGACAACTTGCAGAAGTCAGTTCTCTCCATCTACCGTGTGGGTCACAGGTATTAACCCAACCCATCAAACTTAGAGCCTTTACCCACTGAGCCACGTTGCTGGCCTCAGCACTGTCTTTCATATTGCTTATAATAAACATTCTATCACATGTGAGGTGTCTCATTGCACGCATTTGCATATCCCCGATGATGAGAATTGCCTTCATATATCTTTGATCATCTTTGCGTCTTCTTTTGAGAAATGCATATTCAGGTGCTTTATATATTTTTAGAATAGGTTATTTGTTTTCTTGCTTTTGAATTGAGATATTATACATTTTTAGATACTAGCCTCTTAACAGATAGATGTTTATAAATTATTCCTCCAATCGCTGGGATGTTTCTCACACTATTAATTGCTTCTTTCAATCTGATATAACCCATTTGTTAATTCTGACTTATATGTTGCCTGGATTTGAGTGATATATCCCAGATATCATCACTAAAGCAACACTGATTATTCTCTATGTTTCTCTAATCTAATTGTTTATATTTTCAATCTTACACTGATCCATCCATGTTGAGCTGGCTTTTCCGTGTGGTGTGAGACAAGGCTCCCCTTTCATTTTTCTGTCTGTAGTTAGCCATTTCCATAGCTCCTTTTTCTGAAGAAACTATGTCTTCTCTCATGTATGTTCTTAGAACCTTGGCTGTAAATGCCCAGCTTTATTCCTGGGCTCTCTGCCCTACTTCAGATCAATCTCCATTGTTGCTATACTTTGTAAACATGTATTTTTTCCATTTTATGCATATGAATGTTTTGCTTGCATATATGTACCACATGTGCCTGGTGCTCACAGAGGCCAGAAGAAGGCATCAGATCCTAGTAACTGTAGTTACAGATGGTGGTGAACCATCATGTGGATGGTAGGAACTGAATCCAGGTACTCTGGAAGAATAGCCAATATTCTTGACCTGTGTGCCATCTGTTGGGAACTACGTCATACCCTTTTAATTATTATTGCTTTGTAATAGATTTTGGAGTCAGGTAAAAGACAATGCCTTCTGCTTTCTTTTTGCTCAAGATTTCTCTGTGTATTTAAAGATCTTTTGTGACTGGATAACATTTCTATTTTGGTCAAAGGTGACATTGGAATTTTGATAGGGGTTGTATTGAATTTAGACTGTTTTTGGTGGCATGGGCATTTGATCAATACTGACACTTCTAGTCCATGAACATAGGTACCTTATCATATCACCTTACTTGTGTCATATTATTTCCAATAATATTTTCTAGTTTTGTCACTCCATATTTTTCCTTGGTTAAATTTATTGTTAAATATTTTTGATGCTATTATCAAATAACTTTATTTTTATGTCATGAAGAAATTCTGCTAGTTCTGTGTGCTTTGCATCTTGTAGCTTCATTACATTTTAAAATCAGTTCCTTTGGTGTGTGTGAAATACTTAAAAGTTTTCTATAAAGGTGATCGTGTTACCATAAAAACAGAGGCAATTCCCTTGGTATGGTCATGAGTCTTAAGATGAAGAATGAGAAGACAGGTATGCACAAACTCCCTATGGTAGGAAAGTCACTGGTACATCTGAAAAAGAGAAAGGTGGCCCACTCTGCTGGAGGAAAAAAATACAAGTTCACAAGAAACTATTTTGGAGAATAGAGACAGATTAGATACCAGATCAAAAAAGGCCATATTGAAAATAATTCTGGCTTTGGTACACTGGTGACAGAACTCTATAGAAAGGTTACAGAGAGGCGGGTCCAAGGGAGTCTTCTTGGCTATGAGACACAGACTGTGGAGGATTTAAATGACTGCTCTTCCTTAATCAGGGTTTCAATTTTCCGTGTTTCTAGCCACACAATGTTAGCCACGGTCCAAAGATTTTACATTTGAAAGTTCCAGAAACATGCTATTCATGTGTGCTAAACGGCACATTGTTCAATGTGGTGTGGAAAAATCTCATACTACATTCTTCTACCCCACCCAGGACAATGACCACCCAGGACAATGACCATCCACTGCCCAATGTACGCACACTGTATAATGCTACCTGCCCATCAGTCGCTTAGGCCCCATATTTTCCACCAGAATTCGATGATCACAATATAGCAACTCTTGTGTTTAAACGACCAGTATTTTATTTAAAGGCTGCAAGGTGCAAAAGCAGCGACATTGTCACATACTTGCCACTAGGGGGCAGGAGTGGCCACATCAGATTAGAAAAAATAAATTTAAAACCTTTTCTCTGACAGCCTTGCAAGCTTCTCAGATGTTGAGGCGGGAAACGGGAGTACTGAGAAAGATGAAAACAGGTTGGCTCGGTTGTAGAGCCTGAAGAGGGACGACCGCAGGGTCAGAAGCTTTGCATCAAAGTGGCAGGAGCTTTGTGGAGTAAGGAGAGTCATCCCACAGTCCAGGGAAGAGAGCAGATATCTCTGCGCAGACGTGTCAGAGAAACTTGGGTTCATTTCCTTGCTCACCCTCAGGTGGGTTCATGCTCCTGGGTTCCCACCTAGGATCCATCAGCTCTTAGGCCAGAAGCCTCACATTTTGGCTTCTCCTTTTCCAGTATAGGTTTCAGATGTCCATTCCCTTCTTCCTGTCAATCTCTTATTTGGTCTGCAAGATCCAAACTGACTCCAGTGGTGGTTCTTACCCAGAACACATTAAAGAAAAAACAGTCCTAACACTCTGGTGTTAGACACAGGCAGACAGAATCAGTTAGCTTGAAGGCTGAGTTGTTGGGTTCTGCTACTCCTTGCCCACAGTGTCTCAGAAAAATTAACTCATCTCCCCGTGCTTCAGTTTCTTTGTTTGCAGAATTTGGATGATAGTGCCTACCTCAAAGGGTTCTTATGAGAACTAAGTGACTAATTAAGGTGTCTGAAACAGTGCCTGGCATGAGTGAGCAACAGAGTTCCCAGTGCATTAGGAGGCCCAATGGTGGTAGGGAGGGAGGGCATTGTGGTGGGCTGCAGTATTTGCATGAGAATGAGCTCACAGCTAGGAACAGCTACTAACACCTAGGCCTGTAAGGCTACTGGTATTGAGCAGATCAAAGTAAATGGTGCCAAAGGGCCTGTGAAAATATTTGTCCTTTAAGTTAACACAGAGTAAAATGGACTTTCTGAGTATCTAGTTCTATGAATTTTGATGCATTCTCGTAACCACTGAAACTCAAAACCGGTCCATCCATCATTCCCTATGAAACCTCTTTCAAATGCCCCTCCAAGGTTACTTGCACAGAGCTCTGCCAGCTGACCCCTGAACTGCCTACACTGGTAATTTAGATGAGGAATATGCAAAGCTCCCCTCATTTCTTAAACAACAGGGAAAGACAATGAATCCCAGAATGGATCTTCTTGGGCATGCTTCCTGCCAACTGGCTGTTCCCTCCACAGGAAGTCCCTCCAGATGCCTGCTCAGCCTCCTTTAGGTATTCCTAAATGCCACCCTCTAGAAGAGGATTCCCTTGGGATTCCTCCAGCAGTACAGCATCCACCACTTCTATTCTGCCAACAACTTATTCTGCTTACTGTCTGCTTTCTACTTGCACTGAGAGAATCCAAGTGCCTCAAGATCAGACACCACTGTGTGACCCGTTCCCTGGTGTATCCTAAGCACTTAGGACAGTGCTGGCACATAGTAGGATAGCAGTAACCATTGAGTGAGTGAATCTATATAAAATTACACAAAGTTCAGCTACCTTCATGGGTTTTCTGTGGAGACTAAATGTGTTACTATACTAAAGAAAGCTCTCTAGGTGCCTGACACACACCTCAGCTAACCAAGCACCATGCTGCTGGAGGAGTAGCCATCTTCAGAGTTTAATGGCCACCCCTCTGTGCAGACATACCCGGATTCATATCATGTCCCTCACTCCACCCACCCTCTGCTCCATGAGTGAACACTAAAAGAAATTATTCTTTTCCCCCTGATTCCCCCCTTAAAAGTCAGTCTCTGGTTAGAAAGTTTAAAAATTCCTAGGAACAATATGGCCTGGACTTCACCAATATGATAAGTGTGGGTACAGTCAGTGTCCCAGGGGAGGTAGGAAACTCACAGACTGTTTTGGTTGAAGTTAAGAGACACTTAACATTCTGGAGAAAGGGTCAAGTGCCAAGGGAATGGTTCCAGTGATACTAGCGGATGTCTTGGGACTTTGTAGCACAAAGCCCTTTTCTAGACATATCAGCATGAAGGTGCCTGCTGATGTTGATGAGTTCAAATCCCACAGGCCTTTCTCCTGAGAGTGGCGCCATTTTCTCCACAATAAGAGCACTGTGGGTACCCAAAGATTTTAGCTTTGAAATGATAAATTGTAGCACCATCTCTCTCATCTTGAGGAAGAGCAACCAAGGGTGCTGGGAAACTTTGTGAGGGGGTCAGTTAAGTGAAATCTTTCATTTGTTTCTAATTACCCCCCTCTTCTGAAATACATTCAAATACAGACATGCCCCAAACAATCTCAAAACTCAGGGCATGGAAGTAAACATTTACATTTAGTAAATGGGGGCATTTGCTAAATCCTCTGAAAATTACCTGGCTAATATGACTGATCTAGCTACAAAACAATCATAGAACTTATCTATACAAAGAATCTGCAGAGCCCTCTTGGCATCAACATCCAAGAATGGGGCCTATGCTTGAGGTTATCCAGTCTTCATGTCAGTTGCTTCAGATTTATCCAGACTTCATTATCTGAAGGTCATGATCCAAATCCCCATGGTGGGGAAAGCTTGGAAGCAGAAGTATGAGGTGGCTGGCCACACTGCATCCCAGTAAGGGAGCAGAGAAGGGTGGATGCTGGTGCCTCTCTCACTTTCTCTTTTAACTCAGTCCGCAAAATGGTGCTGCCCACATTCAGGGTGAGCTGTCTACCCTCTTCTGCAAAACCTCTCTGGGAACGTCTTCATAGAATACCTTAAGGTGCAGATCTAAACCCAACTGAGTTGGTAATTAAGATGAACCACGGCACTTTACAAAGGACCCACTGTGGTTTGTCTACAAATCTGATTTAGGGAAACACTTCGCCAGACCACTGTCTGGTTGCTAGAGGCTATCGATGAGATGATGCCCAAGTGTCCAGCCCTAGAGGAGAGAGAGTTGCTGGAGTTCCTTGCGACTGTTAAGAGCATTGCTATCTGGAAATTGAAGTTCCCTGCCTTGGCTCAGCATTGAAAGCATCATTTTCAAATCACTGTAAACAAAAACAAAAAGCAAAACAACAGAGGGATCCTTCACAAGTTGAGGACTATGATAGTTAATCTTGTCAGCTCAATGTGCTTCACCGTCTTCTTGAAACAAGCCTCTGGGTATGTCTTCAAGAGATTTTCTAGATTGAGTTAACTGAGTGGAGACCCACCTTAACTGCAGGCAGCACTGTTCCCTGGGCTGTGAAAAAGAGCTGGGTACCAGACTCCATCTCTTGCTGCTTCCTAACTGTGGATGCCATGTGATTAGCCACCTCATACTTCCGCTGCCACCTTTGCTGTGATGGACCATACACTCAAATTGTGAACCAGTATAAGCCCTTTGTTCCTTAAGCTGCTTTTTGTCAGGATATTTATAACAGCAAAAGAAACTAATAAGGGATGATTGTATAATAAGATCCTGATGATGGTAATGGTAATCATAAAAGTGCTTATGAATATGGTGATGCTGGGGTTGGCTATTTATTGAGCTTGAGATCCTGGTTCTGTGGAAATGGACCAAGAGATGGGACTTTCCTTCCCAGCAACCCAGGCCAGAAGATGCTATCACCTCTATTTTTACTAATGTACAAATCAAGGACCAGAGATATTTTGGTCACTCAGCTTGCCAGACATTGACCCATTAACTCAAGTCATCACCCATCTTCCAGCCTAGTGTTGGCCACTATTGGCAGAGCAGTTCAAACCTACCTCTTCCAGCTCTAGTGGCCACAATCTTGAACATCTAGCAGCCTTTCTCTTTATCACATTAGGATTTGAGCCCTAGCAGGCTTGAGGCCATGGTCCATGGGCATTTCACTACACCGTGGTACCCTTGTCCCCTTGGAATCTGGCTTCTCGGGTGCTCAAGTTGGACTTGACCATTTATACAGAGGTGCTGCGAGACCCTGTCCTTGTACTCCGATGCTCACACAGTGGTTTCACAACTGTTTCCCCTTTTCCAGCATTTCTTTCCCTATGCCTCTTGTACTTTCTTCAGAAATTTAGTCTGTTCATGCTCTCTGGGATCATTGCCTCCTCTGGGAAGATTCTGGTGCTACTCACCAGTTACCAATTAGGTCTCAAGCTGCTTGCTATGGTGCCTTCCACATACACTCATCATTGTGAGTTTGAAGAAAAGGTCCTGAGCTTGGCTCTGAGCACTAAGGTACCAAGGCTAGTAGCGCATGTGGCCTTGGTCTTATTAAACTGGAAACAGCAGCAGGTAGAGAGGAGCCAATGAGATGCCTATACTGCCACAATTTGGAAATAAGTAAATAAGTAAACAAGTTAGCCTTCTTCTTAGAGACAAAGGGACCTTATGGCTTACAATGTTCCTGAGAATACAAAAAATTGTGATGAGAAAATACTAGTTGTCTTGGAAACTTGCATGATGCTTCTGCCAGAGGAAACAACACACACACACACACACACACAAACATATAATGTGCTGCCTGTCGTCTATCTCAACATACACAGAGAATATATATCTATATATTTATATCTCTATCTATCTATCTATCTATCTATCTATCTATCTATCTATCTATCNNNATCTATCTATCTATCTATCTATCTATCTATCTATCTATCATCTATCTATCAAGAGAGAAAGAAACACAGACATAGAAAAGTAGACATGGGCAGGAAGAGACACATGGAAAGACAAAGACAGACAGGGAGGTAGACAGATGGAGGCACACTCACAGAGAACATTCCTGACGAGCCAGACTGAGCCTTCTCGGCCTTCAATCCTACACCTTCAGTTTCTGGCCAGGAGCCCCCTGCCTAGGGTAGGGCAAATGATCAATTGGCAATGCTCCTAAAGGCCAGGTGCCGGCCTAATGAAGAAGTTAGAAAATGCACTTGGGAAAGCAGACAAGGCATGGCTAAAAGTCATCCCAGTGAATGGGTCCAAATGGAGCTCCTGGTGTCCTGCTTCACCCCATGTTGTCCACTTCCACTTCAGTAATGACCCTACTCAGACACACAGGCTGGCAATTCAAGGGTCTGCATGCTTCTCTCCTCCCCTCCCACATGCAGCCACCACCAACCCAAAACAGTCTGATTCATTTGCTTCTTTCAAACCCATAGGCACAGTCCCTAGACAGACACAGTTCTTCTTTGGCCTCTGTCACTCACCCCCCGACAGTCTGTTAAGTCCTTTTGACCATTTTCATGCCCTGGCCCCTCTACCAAGTGTACTTTGGAATTTGAGATCCTTTCACACCCTTAAGGAGCTAACACGATTGGGAACTTCTCCTCACTCATTTTCCACAGCAAAAATAAATTTCCTTTATTTCTCTAATAAAGGAAATTTCCTCATAGTTTGAAGTGAAATGCCCTCCAGGAACTCAGACTGAACATTGTTTTGAGAGGGTCTGGAGGAGATGCTTAGCTGGAGGGAACCCATCATGAAGGGATATATCCTTGGGCACTGTATCTTGTCCTGGGCTTCTCTTTTCCTTGCTCTGCTTCCTGGCTGCAATGTTGTGAGCTACTGGGTTCCACCCTGCCCTTTCCATGGTGATGGAATGAGAACTCTGAAACCACGGGTCAAGCCTCCCTCTCATTGTTTCTGTTAGGCATTTGATCACAGTGACACAAATGTCCCAATGAGCTAGACATCCCTACTAGAAGGCAGTGATCAGCCTTCCTGTCACATGACCTCAGGCCTCTGTACTAGCCATTTCTCCTAAGATTTCTTCTCCAGCTCCTCCTTGCCATGCATATCCTACCTTTATTATCATTTCCTCGGAGTTCTCTAATCAGTCTGATCATGTCCTGTCCTGCTCCAGCACCCACTGCTGCCCACAATACTACTATGCAGTATTTCCCATCAGGCACTTCCAGAAAAAAGCTGAGATCTCTGTTCTCACTGCCTTGCTCAGGATCTGGCATACAGAGCCCACACATAATGAACACAGAGTTGAAGTCTGTTGAGGATTTTAGGTCTGTGGGTGGTCATCAGCGATCTGTGTCCGACTAGGGAAGGGCATGGGAGGAAATGTCTGTGTAGTACAGGACCCCTACACTGTGGCACTCCTACTTCGTGGCTGTTTTCCTGATGGGGAGAGCTATGGCTTGAGCATGGTTAGTCTCCACCAAACCTTTCCTCCCTGGGTAGTGTTGATAGACAGAGCCTAATAGAAGGTATTTAGGTCCTTGGGACTGAAGCTTCATGAATGTACTAATGCTGTCCCCCATGAATGAATGGGTCCTCACTCATGCAGGACTGAATTAGTTATTGAAAAAGCAGGCTGTTAAGGTCAGCTTTGTGTCCATCTTGCCTGCAGGAACTTGCACCCTACTCTCCTGATGTGTGATGGGATCCACCACGCGTGGATATACTGTGAGGTTCTCACCAGGCGTAGCAATCTCATCTTGAAGCTTTCTGTCCATTACTGTGAGCTAAATACATTTCTTTTCTTTGCAAATGATCCAGTCTGAGAACTCTGCTACATCAGCAGAAATCTGACTAAAGCAAGAAAACTTGGCAGACTGATTTGTCCAGGGTCACTTAGCTCAGGAGAAGGACAGGTTAGACCACAGTACAGGTCTCTTGACTCCTTAACAAATGTATTTATATTCCTCCAAAATCACCTCAGCTAACACACAAGGGTATCATGAATACTTGCTAGTCATTGTACCGTCTCCCAACAAGGAGCATTATCTCTGAATCAGCAACTAGCACCCACCATGTGGCTGGTTATGAACTCTGAGACTGAACTAAAGACAAGCACTCTCTCACTAATAATCCTCACCCAATGCCATGGAATAAATACTATCACTGATCTCATTTAAAGATGAAAAACTGAGGATCAGGGGACTTCAGTAACTTGCAGAATGTCATGTACCAGTACGATTGGCATTTCCCAGTTCTCCTCTATTTCAGGATGTAGACCTTCAAGCACTGAGACACCCTGGTCATCTGCCCTGCCCTCCCATCTCCTCTCCTGGTGTCACATGCTAACAGGGTGCTCACTGGTAACTGCTGTCAATGCAGTACCTTCTCAGCCCTGCATTGCCCTTCACCTTGGAGAGCCAAAGTCTGGGAACTGGATCAAGAATAATCGTGTCAGATACAACTTCAAGGACACATTCCCATCTTGCCGGCTGGCAGCCTTTCTGCTGCTGAAAAAGAGACATGTGGGTGAGGCTCAAGTGTGTGTGTGTGTGTGTGTGTGTGTGAAGGAAAACTGGGTGACTACTATCACAGGCTCCTCAGGATAAGAATGACCATGTTGACAAAAGCAGACAACAGCAGCTAATGGTTAGACACCACTAGGTCTTGTTCAAGTCTCTCTTGTGTATCAAACCCATCTGTCCTAGCAGATACAGGGGAACAGAACATGCAACTTTGGCACAAAGACTATTTTGAGCTGAAGTTAACTAATAAAGATCAATCCTCACTCTGTTTGTCTAAAACCAGGGCACCCATTTGCCCATGACTCTCTGTCTACCAGGAAGTACATGAGTTAACTAATAGAGACAACTTTGAACGTTTACCACCTACCATCCCACAGACACAACAGGAATTTACCTGATAAACTTTTCCTAGTTAGCCTTGCTTTTTTCTACTAGTGTCCTGCGTATT
Organism: Ellobius talpinus; assembly: GCA_001685095.1. Classification (NCBI taxonomy): domain Eukaryota; kingdom Metazoa; phylum Chordata; class Mammalia; order Rodentia; family Cricetidae; genus Ellobius; species Ellobius talpinus. Next base: position 17,069 of record LOJH01004832.1, read on the forward strand.
TATGGCCTAATAAGCTCAGTTGTTTTCCTCTGTGTCATCAGATCTCTGAGCATTTCTGTTCTTTTGTTTAGATGTTCCAGGACTCAGGGTCCATTTACCTTCTCAGAGTTGCTCAAGTTCACATTCAAGTGCACGTGATTTACCACACAGTCGCCTCCCCTCACTCCACTGTGAGCTGGAAATGCAGAGAAGTCACCTGACCAACTGCACACCATAGCTCAGCAATGCTGTTCACTGCAGGGTACTGGATGCTTCCTCTGTGATCACATGACTACCTGGACCACTCGCTGCAGCAGTCCAGCACCATGAAAAGGGATCACAATACATACAGCTATTTGGAAAGAAGGAAAACATTCAAAAATTGAAGCACCCTACTGAACGAGTGTCACATTTGCACCATAAAGAGAAACAGCCTCAAGCTGAACCACCTCAAGGTGACAGACAAGCAAGTGCCTGTATCCACTGCATACCTTAGAAACTGTTTCTTTTGACAGTCTGTCCTTGGCTATTCTAAATCACAGGGTCCCAGTCAATGACCCTAAGATGACAGGGGACAGCAGTTCTCAACCTCCCTAACACTAAGGTTCTTTGACACAGTTTCTCATGTTGTGGTGACCCCCAGCCATAAAGTTATCTCATTGCTACTTCATAACTGTAATTTTGCTACTGTTGTGAATCGTAATGTGAATATCTGATATGTAGAATATCTGCTATGCAATCCACAAAGGGGTCTTGGGAAACAGGTTTTCCCTTCTCTACAATAATTCATTATTATCTGTGTTTTACATGCGGAAAGAACTGAGGCCCAGAAAAGAAGAGCTCCTTGCCAGGTGGGCACAGCCCTAGGGTTTGACCAAGGGAGATGGTTTGGCTCCTGTATATGATCCCCTTTCCGGCTCCACCCTCTGGGCAAAGCATCCTACAGCCTGGATTAGCTTCTTTTCTATCAGCAAATGAAGGGCTCTCTTGAAAAACACATGCAAATCTTTGTTTCTTAGTATTAACTGCCAGAGCCAAGCACAGCAAAAGGTTAATTTTTCTGTCTTTGTTTATTTTGCTTCCTAATAAAACTAGTCATACCATATTAGTATACATTAGTAATAATGTTTACTGAAATTACTTTTAATTGTCTCACTATGCCAAAAAGTACTTAGTTAAGCACCTCTTGTGTATTCTCATATACTCCTAGCAATCGGACAGAGAATGTTCCGGCGTCCTGATTTTATCCTGAGGAAGCAGTCTCACCAAGACATGTAGTTTAACCAAAGAAACACAAGCCACCTCATAACTCAATGGCTGCTGGGGTCCCAGTGTTTAGTTTTGTCCATTTACCAGTAATTTTTCTTCTTCCTTCCTCAGAAACAGCTCCCCATGGAGGTCAGGGGAGGAGTTTCCTGTACCTCTAAAGTTACGGGGGGGGGGAAGGGCTGGAAAAATCACTATCATATGGATACCGCAATAAAAGAATGTGCAAATGAAAGTCAGGAAATGAGGGGAGACAGATTAAAATGTGATATGGGAGTTAAAGCATGATCAAAATATACTGTATGAAAAGATTTCCATTAAAAAAAAAAAGAGCATGGGGGCAATTCTGTGCCCTGCCAACTCTCCTCTCATTGAGGCCTACTGCCTCCAGACACCTCCCTTTCCCTAGTGGTTTCCCTACCCCTGAAGTGGCTGAGTTTCAACTAAGCACAAACTGTGTCACATAAGAGCAAACGACACCTAACAGGCAGAGTGTATGGAGCTTTGGAATCCTGGCATCAGATTTCCCCACCAGTAGCAGTGCTGTCTCTCTCAGTGGATGGGCTGCCTGGGTAGCTGTTTCCTGGGTCATGAAGTAACCAAAATGCTGAAGGTGGGCTCAGATTCCTCCAACCAGCTCTCCTTTATATCCATTTAGTATTATTTTTAACACTATAACATTTTTATTAAGTTACTGAGAATTTCAGACACATGTACAATGTGTTTTGATTATATTCACCCTCCACTCCTTCCCCTAGCCCCTCCCGGATCCACCTACACATTTTCATCTCCTCCAAACCTCATGTCATGTTCTTTTTTAATCCACCAGGTCCATTGTGTGCTGTCCAAATAACTCATAGGTATGGGGCCATCTATCAGAGTGTGGTCCACCTACCAGCGGCCACACACTTTAAGAAAACTCATTCTCCTCCCATAGAAGCCATCAGCTATCAATAGCTCCTTAATTATGGGTGGAGGCTCCCAAGCTCCTGTTCGGTGCTAGAATGCTGACTGCCTTCATTTTGTGCGGGTCACCGCAGCAGCAGTGAGTTCATGAGTTAACAGTCCTGTCACATCCAGAAGGTACTGTTTAGCTCTGGTCCTCCCTGACCTCTTGTTTAGTCCTTTTTGCTACAATGGTGCCTGAGCAGTGGGGGAGAGGGGTGATGTAGATGTCCCATTTATAGCTGAGTTCTACACAGGTATTCTCTGTACTTTGAGTACTTGTGAGTTTGTGTTAACCACCACTGACTGCAAAAAGAAACCTCTCTGATGAGATCTGAGAGCTTGCTATTCTAGTCTGTAGGTATAGAAGTACAAATTTCAATGGGAGTTTGATGCTATGTCTACTTAGCAAAATAGTAGTAATAGGTTCAGCCCTGGGACCTGCAGCAGAAATACAAATAGTTAAGAAATGGTTTCAAGTGCTCATCCTTAGCCATCAGGGAAATGTAGATTAAAACTACTTTGAGATTTCATCTTACCAGAGTCAGAATGGGGAGGAACGAAACTCTTTTCTCATGAACTGTTGGTGGGAGTGTAAATCAGTGTAGGCACTGTGGAGTCAGTGTGACAGTTGTTCAAACACTAGCCCCAGCTACAGCACATCTGGGCATATTCCCAAAGGAATCTATTTCCTATTACAGAGACACATGCCCATCCATGTTCATAGATGCTTTTATTCACCACAGATAGGACATGAAAATAACTGAGACACCTATAAATCAACTTATGAATTGTTAAAGAAAATGTGGGAGCATATACATAATTGAATTTTATTCGTCCAAAAAGAAAAATGAAATTTGCAGATAAATGAATAAAACTAAAGAACACTGTACTGAATAATTTAAGAAACCCAGAAAGACAAATGTTAAATGTTCCTGTTCATATGAGGATATTGATATTGAATCTTTAGATTTTTTTGAGCTTAAACTGGAGTATCTGTAGAATCCAAGTAATAAGAAAAGGGGAAGAAATATCTTAAGGGAGAGGAGACAGTAAAACCTTGGTGATATGAAAGGGTTCTGTGGGCAGTGATTTTTTTTCCTAGATAAAACCATTCATCTTGGAGGGGAACTCATTAAGACACAGAATGTTCTAAACAGAGGTGAAATATCTCCTACATAGATGCTTGCTAAACACAGGAAGTAAACAACTCAATGTCTCCAGGAAGTCCCTGAAACTGACCAGATTCATTGGTCCTCCCTTCTCATACACATATTAGCAGTGAAGACTGCTGAGATGCTCAGACAAGTCAAGGAGCCTAGAAGAAATGAAACAGAGACAAGCCAAGCTGCCTGGAATAAGCAGGGACCAGCAAAACAAGGGGCTCAGACTATATGAACTGCTTAGAGACAGTCCTTAACCTGTTGAGATTTCTATGGATTTTGCAGTGTATGCCTGGTTTCTAGCTTTTGTGAGCTGTCACTCATGTTGGGTGATATAGCTGTCTTGGGAGTCATCTGATCCTGTAGCTAAGTACCTTCAATAAAATTTATTGTATTGGTGTTATCCACACTTCAGTCTGTCACTGGTTCCCTGTCTGGGATAGGTAGGTAATTTGATTTTGTCTCCCCAGGAATAGTGTCACAAAACAAGGGGAAAGAGTGGAATAATGGGGAGGGAGGTTTAAGTTGTCTTATTTTCTTAATCACAAAAACTCTTCTCACATCCTTTCTCTGAGCATCTGGACTGCTTAGAGATGAACCCTTCTAAGCATTCAGGGAATCAAGCTCTTGGGGCCTTAGCGCCCTTGTAGGGGGATGGTCCTAATATAGCAACATGTTGCATGCTATACTGGTTTCAACCTACATGGCCTACAGTACTTTCTTGAAGACTCATAAAGAGAAGAAAAGACCTTTAGTTAGCTCATTACTCCTTGACAGACAGTGTACCCATATTTCATCATTTGCTTTTCAGTGGCTTGAGCCAAGTTAGTATGGTTGATAAGAAAGGGTTTTGCCAGAAGATTGAGAAATAGATCTTTGAAAATAGCATAGCTGGGAGTTTCTCACAGAAGGATGGATGGCTCCACACTAAGCATCTTAAATGCCATAACACTTGGTGGTGACCTTTCAAACCTAACTGGTTATGCACCATTTTGTAATTAACTCAACAAGAAAGAGCAAAAACAGAAGGTTTCAATCCGTAGGCTAATGTCAAAAGAGAACAAAACTTACGACCTCCAAACTTGCTTTATTAGGGAAAGAGTCCCTGCATGGGAAGACTCAAAAATAATATAAAACTGTTTTATGTGGTTCTCAATAACTACTTCCTTACTCCCTGGGACATGGGTGTTCCTCCTCATCCTCTGAGGATGCTTCACCAGGGCCTGTGCAGCACACCTAGAACTCTCTGGATCAATACCTTATCCTCTGCTTCTTGGTCTTGTCACTTCCAGCTCTTAATCCTCCTGTGCTTCAGTTTACTCAGCATACAGCAGGGATAATAATTCTAGCTCACTCCCAGTTTTGGCAAGAGTTAGACCATCCCATACAAACTATTCTTAGCTCACAGGCTGTGAGTAAGAAACCAGAAGCTCTGCCACAGTGAAGCATGGCTCTGGCTCCTTTAGTGAGTAGGTAGGACAATGTGCAAAAAGGAGGTGGTGCAGCTGTCAGACACTTCAGGGAAAGCTGGAAGTGGTACCCGGTATAGTGTTCTGCCAACCTCTGCACACACCACATGCGGCTAGTTCCTCTGTCACAGCGGGGGTCCTTTCTCAAAAGCCGTTATTACGTGAGACTGTGAAGAAGAGACATCCTACATGCCTGCTTAGAACATATTACCAAGGCAAGTCGGTGTCAATAACTGAGGAGTTGATGAATTGCTCCCAATGCTTCAGACCCATTGCTCCAGGCTGAATCTGAAATCTGCTGAAAGGCAAGCTGCAGGGCACACCTGTGAGGGGTTGTCTTGATCAGGTTATTTGAAGCAGGAAGGCCAACCCTAAATGCGGGCAGTGCCTTCCAATGGCAGTCCAGATACAAGGAAGTCAGAGGGGAAAGCTTAGCTTTTGGGTTCATTGTCTTTGTGTCTCACTAGCGAGTTCACCTATCCTGCTTGCGATGTTCATCTGCTCTGTTATTTCTGCTACTACTCCCATCTGTTACTTCCAGCTTCTTTGGCTTTCCAACATGGAGTAAAGACCAGTGTCTCCCCAGGAATCCCCCAGCCCTTCAGCAACAGGGTGTGACTGCTGAGGTATCCAGCCTCATGGACTGAGCAGCTCCAGGGCTTTCAGACTCTCCAGTGTGAAGAGAGCTACAATAGTTAGTCTCCTAGCACATATGTAAGCCAACCTAATAAATAAATCCCCTTTTAATACATATTCATTCTATCAGTTCTGTTCCTTTAGAGAATCCCAACTAATACACATCTCTATAGCCTCCTGTTTGGAATGTTTATTTCCCAGCTAGTGTTGCTATTTCAGGAGGCTGGGGAACCTTTAGGAAGCGGGGCCTAGTTAGCTAAGGGGTCCCTAGAGGTGAGCTTGGAAGGATACATCTGCTCCTGGTTCTGGCCTAGCTGTTTCTTGGTCTGCTGTGAGGTGTAGCCTCTTCCACAGATTCCTACTGTCAGGATGGACTGAAACCCTTGAAAACTAGGAACGGAAAGCAATCGTTTGTCCTTTTAACTCTTATTGGCAGATATTGTGGTCACATAAAAGCAACTGATAGTCACATGCTCAAGAAAACACTGGAATTCAAGAGATCTAATAAATATCAAAAGCCAGAGCTCAGTCTGTAAAGTGCTTGCTGCGTAAATGCAAAGACCCAGGTTCAAATCCTCAGTAACTATGTAAAAGTCAGGCGTAATAGTACAAATTTGTAACCTCCGCTCCTGATCTATTAGCTCCAGTTTCAGTGAGAGACCTATCCCAAACAGTAAGGCAGAGCTGCTCTTCCAGAAGACCCAAGTTTGGTTCCCAGCACCTATGTCAGGCAGCTCAAAACTACACATCACCCCAGCTTTAAGAGATAAGATGTCCTTTCTTAGCCTCTGTGGAGACACAGACACACACACTCACTCTCTCTCACAAATAAATAAATAACAAGAAAAATAAACACAATTGAAAACAAATAGAAAAACTAGGAGATATAGATTTGAATATTTTACCAAAGATGATGTATGGTTTTGTGCGACAATTTGACACAAGCTGGAGTCATCAGAAAGGAAGGAGCCTCAGTTGAGGAAATGCCTTCATGAGATCCAGCTGTTAAGGCATTTTTTCAATTAGTAATCAATGACGGAGGGACCAGCCTATGGTGGGTGGTGCTATCCTGGGCTGGTGGTCTGGTTTCTGTAAGAAAGCAGGCTGAGCAAGCCAGGAGAAGCAAGCCAGTAAGCAGCTCCCCTCCATGGCCTCTGAATCAGCTCCTGCCTCTAGGATCCTGCCCTGTTTGAGTTCCTGCTCTGACTACCTTCAGTGATGAACAGCAATGAGAAAGTATAAGCCAAATAAATACTTTCCTCCCCAATATACTTTTTGGTCATGTTTTGTCTAAGCAATGGAAACCCTAAGACAATGAGTGACAAACATACACATAAAATGATAGCCCACATCACTAGCAAATTATAGAAATTCAAATTCAAACTGTGGTGAGATACCACTAAGCTGTTAGAAGGGCCAAAATAAACAGCAGGCTCAGTACCAAGTGCTGAGGAGGGAGAGGATGTCAAATTCTTGGGCATTGCTGACTGAAATGCAAACCAGCACAAGCCTTTGGGAAAAATAGTTTGACAGTTTCTCAAAAAATTTAAACATAACTGTACACTGAGACTGCTCATTTGCTTTCCGGCTGCACAGACCGAAATAGTCACAAAAACTATATTAAATATATATAGCACTGTTTGGCCTATGGCTCAGGCATATTTCTAGCTAGCTCCTATATCTTAAATGATCCAATTTATATTAATCTATGTATCGCCATGAGGGTGTGGCCTACTGGTAAGGTTCTGGCGTCTTTCTCTATCTACATGGTATCTTTTTGACTCTATATCTCTGTTCGGATTTCCCACCTGACTTTATACTGCCCTGCCATAGGTCAAAGGGGCTTGTTTATTAACCAATGGCAATAGAATGTATTCACAGCATACAGAGGAGAATCCCACATCACATAATCTCAGTGCATGTCCTAGCAGTCCAACTCCCAAGTATTTGTCCTAGGAGAGGGAAAACACGTTCACACAAAAATCTCAACAGAAACAATAGTTTTATTGATAATCCATCAAAGCCACAGACAGCTTTAAAACACCATTTTAAAGGAAATAAGGCAGTGCCAGGGGGTGAGCAGTTCTGTTTATGTGACCTTCTTGAAAAGAGAAGCCACATACAACATTCTCTCCTTGTTTACACGCATGTCCCCACACGCGATGTAGATATGTACAGATGTTGGTGTCAAAGTGTGCACAGGTGACTGTGTGCATGCCGGGAGGCCACAGGTAGATGTTACATGACTTCCTCTATCTCTTTTTGCTGTCTGCTTGTTTGCTTGTGTTAGTTTTCTGAAACATGGTCTCTCACGGAACCTGGAGCTCACCAATTCAGCTAGACTGACTGTCCATCAAACTTCAGGGATCTTTCTGTCTCCCTCAACCCCTGCCTAGTGTTGGGGTTATAGATAAGTATGGCTTTCCCTAGCTCTTTTTGGTGGTGGTGGTGGTGGGGATGCTGCCAGCAATTCAAGCTTAGGTCCTCAGGCTTGCACAGCATTCTTTACTGACAATGTTTATTCACACCTCTGCATATGACATTCTTGATAAGACATAACATGATGATGAGATCAGATCTATGGTTTTGAGATGTTAAAGGTGAGATGTTTGTGACTTTGGTAGGACAGAAGGAGTTATAGCACATTACATAAGAACAAGGTTGATTTTCTTATGGGACAATTATATATATTATTCTATCATATATAATAACACACACATCAAATCAATTTAAAGACTGAGTCGCCAGGCATGATAGCACATCTCTGTAATCCCAGCACTCCAGAGCCTGAGGCAGGAGAATTGTGAGTTTGATACTAGCTTGGACTACACACTGAGACCCTGAACAAAATTAATATAAAGCCAGTCAGTCGTCAACCCACATTGTCTCCTTGACTAAAAATTCTAACTTGGGAGTAGAGTTCAATTTCTCTTCCTTGACCCATTAAGTCTATAGCACATTTGGTTCCAAGGACCCTTGCAATGACATATTCTCTAATTCTCCCTTCCCTGGCCTCTCTACCTCCTGTAAGAGTCATTCACTGTTCCCCCCACCCCAGTTATTTCCACCCATTTCTGAGCTTCACAGGAGACTGAATATCAGCTTTACAGGTAGATCTTCTCTAAATGACTTTCCTGCATTGAAAGCTCTGTGCCTTTGTATGGCTTCATATTTTACCCCCACAGGATTTATGACCATGTGATGCTATACAGTGGACAAACAACAGAATACTGTCAGTCACACAGAGTATATGCCACCTAAAAACAGAGGGAAGGGGTCAGGGTCTCCATGTGGGGAGGATGGCTCATTTAGGGATTTTTTTTACATTATCCACCAAAGCATATGATCCAGGAGAGTAAAGACCTCAGCTGACTCTCCAGTGATAGACACCAGTACTTAGAATGCCACTAACCACAGGTAAGAACTCAAATATTTGTTGAATGGATAAATGAATAAAACCCAAGAGATGAACATTCAGCCATGAAATTCTCAATTCTCTTGAAACTGATGTTATATTTTCATTTTGTATCATCCTTCAAAGTAGAGCAACCTCAGTTTAGAATAATTAATTCGGCCCTTGACATTTAAAACTGTAATCAGTCTGACATCTTCCTGCTAGAGCAGGAACAGGATCCAGGAAAGAACAAGGCTGGACACTCAGGCTTTCTTAGAGTAACACTATGCAAAGCTTCCCCATGAGGAAGCTACCCAGAGGTACTGCTGCTACAGACAAAAGAGATGCCCTGCTTAGATACCTTTCTAAGGAGGATTAGCACCTGCTTCTAGGCATCCTACAGGTTCTCAGTCAGCCCAGTGAGCCCTACACGTGAAGGAAACCGAACACATGGAGTACAAGTTACAGACTCAGTGTCATACAAAGGTGGAGAACATGCACTGTATCTTGAAGTCAGGTGTCTGTAGCCTTCAGTCCCATTCTTCATACACTTGGGATTTCAGAAACAATGTTTATTCATGAGAGTAAATATCAGGAGTCAAGCAGGTTGTGCCAACTCTAAAAACAAAGAATCAACCAGACACACACATGGCCTGGTTCTTTTCAAAGACTGATAGATATCAAGTCTGATAGAGCAAGATGCTGATGACCACAAATATTTAATTGAGCACCTGCTCTGTAACAGGTCCTGGGCTGAGATTTCCCCCAGATACTGTCGTTTGATTTTCAAGATTATCAGAAACACTTTCAGCAAACATGCAGGTGTTGGCACTGTTTATACACAGAGAACGACACAAACCCTGCAAGCAAGGATGCCCGGGAATTCCCTACTTTCAGCCAGGTCAGTTCATAACCTGATATCCTGAAGACAAAACAGTGTGCAGTCCCAGGAAAACCCACAGACTTTGCTTTTCTACTTCTTTTAGGCAAGGTCAGGATAGGCACTGCTATTTGAGGCTATACGCACAAAAACCACGTATAACACAGGTTTTAGCGACAAAAATATATTTAAAGGTATTTTTGACTGTATAGTTCTTCATTTCATACTATGGTCTTGTAACCTAAAACATAAGATTGATTCCTCTATACCCTTTTTTATTCTTACTGATGAATAACCAATAAATCTGCGATCTCAAAGGAAAGTTGGAGGCTATAGGGGTTCATTCGTTGCCAGCATTACTGTCCACTTTGAGTAGTAAGATCATGCAAGGAGGATGCTCCCCCACTGGACAGCTCTGTCGGCATCCTGCCCCTCTATCTGTTGGCTCTCCTCTCTACTTCTCCCAGCTCCTGTGAGCTGTGTCCTCTGGTCCTGTGGAATAATAAGCAATGTTTCTTTCCTGAGATAACCTTTTGCTTATTTGAAGTTGCCATCGGGATGATGCTTTCTTAACAACACAGTGACTGGGCAAAGAGTCAAATGTCTGTACTTTTTAATGTCTACTTGTTGTGTTTTAGGTCTGGCTACACATCTCCGGTCATACAGGGTATCGACACTTGCCTCTTCATTAAACAGTGACAGCAACCATTTCTGTTCAGCATTTTGGAAGCCATACTCCAGAAACAAGCGAGTTAGTTGGAAAGACAAAGGACAGAAAGCATATGTGACAAGCGCTGGTAGAGTTGAATGGAGTATGTACCAGCCACACATGTGGGGAAGGTGTCTCCATCTACCCAGGAGGGAAGATTGCTCACCTGGAAGGCAGAACCCACATGAAACATGGCTTGTGTCCTGAGCCTGCTTCAGAACAAGGGCCTGGCCTCACATAATGGCTCCTCACTGCTCCCTATGCCTAGTGAGCACAATGCCAAGTCTGTGCATCTACAAAAGTCTTCAACCTCTAAGAGGCCATGGAAGCAAGAATGATTACATTCAGTTCATCTCAAATCCCTTAACTGAAAGAAAAACCTCACCTAACAAAAACAATACAACTTTGTACCTACGACAAGAAGACATGGTCCCCATTTCTTGCAATCTATGGACTAACCAAGTGGCATGAGACAAGTCATCTAATTTCTTTGAATTGCATTTTCTCAGCTATAGGATGAGGGGCCTGATCTGTAGAACATGAAGGTTCCTTCCGATTCAGGTAATCTTCTACAGCTATTTCAGATAGTAAAGCAGACAATCCACAATTATCTGGCTGGGATGACCTATATCAAAGTTGGGGTACAGTTTCTAGAATGAAGAACAAGGAATTCACAAAGGCAGACAAGGCTGCCACTTTCAGGCCCCTCCCCCTGCAACCTGCTGCCACCCCAGGGTATCTACTGGACAGATTTGGGTATCAGCCTTATTGTTCACTAACATGGTCTTGGGCATACCACTCTAGTTCTGACAGCCCCGACTTACCACATCTGTGTAGCAGTGGAGCTCATACACCCATTCCCAGGAATGGGAGAAAAATACAGTGATTAACTATTGTGACTCCTCTGTCACCCAAAGGACACAAGCACCATGCCCTTTGTTCAAACATGGTCTACTACCAACCTCAGTTCACACCCTCATTCTGAAGTTCATTTCTCTTGAAAACACAAGCACCTAGAGTAAGAAAGGCTCTTGCTGCCCCCCCATCCCTGTGATGGAAAAACTCAGAAAAAACTGGTGACTTAGCTCAAGGACATGCAAAGTTCTTCACCAACAAAGCCTGGCATAGAACGCAGGATGGCAGACATCAAGGGCTGCATAAGACACAGTGAGAACCATTTGTAGGTTCTACTCTGCATAAAGAAATTTGGAATCACTCTCCTATATGAACACACGCGGGAAAGTAGCTGAACTTTTTACTTCTGCATGGGGGCAGTGGGGCGAGGGATGGGGCATGTACCAGAGAGATCGTGTAATAATAATGTGAGCATGGGATAAGAAAAGTGCCGAGTTTTCAGCCGGCAGCAGTTCCCAGTTGCTTCCCACATGTCTGCCTACTTCTGCTCTTTTCAGTTTACCCGCTGAAGCAGACATGCACACACAAGAAGACTTTCGGGACAGGTAGGGAAGGGTGTTGGACTGCAGCAACAATCTAACAACCTATACCCAAGAACACCATCACAACTGTGCTAGCCACAAACTAAAAGGAATTGAGGCATTCTCTATCCCCTGACAGCCCAGCCTGAACAGCCAGAGAGTGCTCCAAATTCATTCAGGCACATTGGTAGCTCAGAGGTCAGGGACCTGAAGGTTCTTGGCAAACAAGATAAAAATCACTGAGAGCATTCATCAGATTTCAGAGGAACCTTATTCCATAGTCTGCTGCGGCAGAGGGCTAGGGAGGGAGCACAGACAATACAAGGAAAGAGCTGCTTTAAAGCTGGCTCCTTGGCACACCAGCTCCCATCCTGGCTTGATTCCCAAAGCAAAGCCTTTATCTTTGGAGAGCATTTGACAGAAAGCCACACCAAGAACAATCTGATCCCAGCTCCCTCTGAGCACAGTGCCCTACCGGTGTCTGCCAGAACCATGTGCGCTTCAGCTCATAGACCCAGAAAGGGAGATCAGTCCTCCTGAGATCTCACTGCAGGCCAATGGCAGCACCTTGGCCAGAGCTCATCCTGACCTCTAGCCTAGGGCTGTTTTTCCCTTTACTCAGGTGCATTCCCTTCCCTCCCAGCCCCACTCCCTCTTCCAGATCCTTGGGCTCACCTCCTCGTTCTGAGGATCCCGCCAGGTTGAACAGCGCTCAGAAGCAGAAGGCTGTTAAACAGTTCACTGGGGGTATGTGATGCTGTGCCCATCCAGGGTGGCAAGGAGAGGCTATGGCCCTGCAAAGGGGCTCTCTTTCATCTAAAGAACAACTCCTCCTCTTCCTCCTCCTCCCAGTCCGCCCCCCTTCTAGGTCCTCCTCTGTAGTACTACTGGACCATGTGCTCTACTTGGGAGGGAGGCAGGAGGCGAGTATGGCTTTTATTGGAAAGCAAACGTCAACAGTGTGCTGAGCTCTGCTGTATCTCTTCACACTTAGGAGAGGAGGAATATGAGAGAGAGAGAGAGAGAGAGAGAGAGAGAGAGAGAGAGAGAATGATAATGATTAACCCCTGTGTTCCAGCTCTGCTTCTCAGTGAATCCAGAGAAACAATACACTTAACCAATGGAGTGCCGGCCCCAAGCATTACATCACCAGCAAGACCCCTCATTGGCTAATAATTTCTAAAAGGCAAAATCCTATCTCTAGATGCTTAACCCCTTCCTAGTTAGCAAATCAAAAAGGATTTGGTTTATACCAGTGTTTCCCAAACTCGTTTTTATCTAATTCCTTCAAAGAGTTTCCTAAACGTGTACTTTATAGTCCTATGCCTCGGATTATTCATACCACAACCTTCAGGGGTATGTGTGTGGCTATCTATTTTAACAGTATAAAGAGCAGGGAACCAAGAGCACTTAGAACCCTTCCTTACTAAGGGAAGTGACATTTTTTCTGAGTATATAGTATAACATACCCAACACGTACAGTCTCTTCCCATTCAAATCCTACCCTAGGCAGTGGACAACATTTGTCCTCTTTCACAAGCAAGCTTCAGTCAGGCCTCTTGGCACAGGTCTGCCATTCCAGCTACTCTGGAGGCTGAGGCAGGAGGATCACAAGTTCAAGGCTGGCTTGAGCTACAGAGTAAGTCCAAGACCAACCTCAGCAGCAGAGTGAGGTTTTGTTTCTCAAAATGAGAGGCAAAGAGGGCTACAGATGGGCTCCCCAGGAGGACACCAGCCTACCCTGCATAAGGCTGTGGGGTCAGGCACCTGCATGGGACAAAAGAGATCCTAAGTCACTTGCCCAAGAGCTGGGGCTCACTATGAAGGCCAGGCTGTGGGTACACTGCGAATTTCCCACTTTTTTGATATCAGGTTTCACTGTATAATTTTGGCTGTCCAAGAAGTTGCTATTTAGACCAGGTTGGCCTTGAACTCATAGAGCTCTACCTGCCTCTAGCTTGAGTGTAGGGATTAAAGGCCTGCACCATGATGCCCAGCATGGGGTTCTCACTTAAAGTAAGGCCAGGCCATTTGATTTCCATTTTGCATTTGTCTCGCATGGTCTGTTAGATTACAGAAAATATTAATACAGCTGATGAGCCTGAAAAGAACTGAGAACTGGAGAGAAAAGTGACTTTTCAGACAGGTATATTAAGAAGCACCCAGCCATTCTGGAAATCATTCTCTCTCTCAAGTTCATTCTGTCTGCTTCTGCTGCAAATCTCAGCCTCACCATCATGTTCTCCAGGAGGCTCCCTCCTGCTTACTAACCTGGGAGAGATGCCCTTGCTGTGTGCTTCTCAGGTCCCTGCATCTGGGAGTTGCATTGCTTGTTTACTGGATAAGCTCAATGAGATGAGAGCTGTGTCTACCTTTTCCACCCACATATGCCCACAGCAGCGCCTGCCATATGTGAATACTCAGTCATGGCTGGCAGGGAGAGCAGGGCCAGCAGAAGAGGCTTGTGTTGGAGTTCTAAATGGCATCATCGTGTTGGAATGAGAAAGGCAGAGGGCTGGAATCCTGAGACCCACGAGATAACGGTCTAATCTTGGGCATATTGATTGAGGTGGGAGGCATATTTTTGGTTTCTTTGTCTAAAAAAGGACCACAGTTCCTTCTTTATAGGGTAGCCATGGGCATCCCATTAAATAATGGCCCACATCCTTTGGCACTAGAACTCATCTGCTTTATAATCTGAGAGCTGGTACCTGCTCTTTAATGCCAGCCCTAACCACCTGCTAGACTCTGACCCACATCAAACGCATGCTCTTCATGGATATATGATGTATTTGGGTAGTTCAGTCCCACAGTCTCTCCACTGTCAAAATGCCCATGCCACCCACCCCATCTTTTTACAAACTGAAGTGAATTTTACACAGTGCAAAGTTAAGCACTTTAAAGTGCATGGTTGCGGGGCATTGAGCACCTTCGTATTGTAGACAACCACTACCTCTGTCTAGTTCTAAGGCCTCACCATTGCTCCAAAGGGAACCACTTCACCATTCTGTTGTCAGACTCCATCCCTGCTTCTCCTCAGCCTGTGACAAATGCTGACTCCTTCCTGCATCTGTGGATTTACAGATATGGATCACAGCACTGGGCAGCACTTGACTTCTTATGCCCACATGCTCTGTGTGTGAGTATCTGTACACTCACCCACTAGTACATGTACAGAGGCCATAGGTCGATGGCGGGATGTCTTTCTCTATTACTCCCCCACCTTATTTTTTGAGGCAGGCTGGAGTTCACAGCTTCTGACAGGCTGCCTAGCCAGCAAGTTCCTGGTCTTTACCAGCTAGTGCTGGGTTACAGGTGCATGACATCACACTCAGCCATGCCTAACCAGCAAGCTCCTGGTCTCTACCTGATAGTGCTGGGTTACAGGTGCAGGCCACCACACTCAGCTGTTTTACACGGGTGTAGAAGATTTGAACTCAGCTCTTCATGTTTGCGCAAGCACATTGCCCACTAAGCTATTTCCATAGTCCTGTGTCTTCCTTCATTTGTTTACATTTTTAATGTTTACAAGGTCCATTTATAGTGCAACATTATTATTAGCACTTTGGTTCTATGACTAATGATTCATTGTGTGCATATGGTACATTTTATTCATCCACCCACCCTGTGACACTTTTCATCCATCCAATCCTAAACCATAAGCCTGACAGTCACCGCTGACCCTTCTCTTTTCTGTACATCTCCAAAGTAGTGAAACAGCAAATCCTACCCGTTCTATGCCCAAAATAGAGTTCAAACCCTTCTGTTCTTTCCCTGTGCTTACACAAGACACCCATATCTCACTCACCTAACTTCAAGTTGGTGTCAATACTTCATTATCCTCTCTAGTTGTAGCTCCTGGGATACTTTAAAAACATAAGCTAGATCATCTATTCATTTAACTATAGTAATTGGGCCCTGTTATATATAGAGTTTGCCTCCTGGAGGCAAGGCAAAAAACAAAAACAAAACAAAACAAAAAACTCAAACAACAACATCATCAAAACCAAACCCCCCAAACAAAAACAAACACATAGCATTATATCGGGTCATTCCTTAGGTTAAAATCACTCACTGACTTCACTGCACTTCGGGTAAACTCTGAGCTCAACATGCCTCTAAGGCTTAGCAACTTCAAATGCATCTCAAGTGGCTTGAAGTAACCCTTGAGTTATGCTTCTGCTACAGTGCGCTGTATTCCTCCACTTCATGGTCCATAGGCAAGCTATTCCTCCTGCTTCCTGATCTTAGCACTTCTGAGTACCAGGTATCACCATAAACATCATACACACACACACACACACACACACACACACACACAGAGTGACCTTCCTTAATGACTCTGTGAAGCAAATCCATCATTCATTTTATTCTTCAGGAAATATGTGCTGGGATTGTGGGCATAGCTCAGTGTTGGGGGAGGGGCTAGGATGGATGAATCCCTGGGTTTAGTCTCCATACCCCAACTATCCACACATACATGTAATGAAGACATCTATGCTTAACGCTGCTGGGCCCTGGGATAAAACATCTTTCTATTCCATGGAGCTGTGGTGTAGTGAGGAAGACCAACATAGGGAAGGGAATGAAATTAAAAAGTGCTATTAAGGGAGAGGAAAGGGCAGGTATCTGCTTCACATAGCATAGTCTTTCCAAGGAGGCCACATTGAACTGCAAGGCACAAAGAATCACTCAGGCAAAGAGTCCATATTTCCTCTCATATCCTGACTCTACAAAGCAGTGGTTTAGCTTTCAATATTTTCTTTTGAAGGATTGAAGTATACAATGCCCATCATTCTCTCTCCCTTAACAGACACAGCTGTACCTCCCTGCCTGGAACAGCCCCTACCGTGTGGAAGGCTCTCCAAACAGGCTGATTGGATTAATAAGTGGTTGAATTAAGGAGAGAGTCATCAATGAAAGCATTTCCCAAAGTTTAACAAGTGACATGCTGTGACGGATGCTGTCACTGTTATCTTAATGGGGACACTATTAGGCATGAGAAACACTGGGATGACTGTAAACTGAGAAAGGCGCATAACTCTGTGTATTGTGGGGCAGATAGGAGAGGATACACACACATAGCAAGCATTCAACAGGAGCTCACAGTCACTGGGGACACTAGTGGAGGTGTCTCACAGTAATAAAATCTCAAGCCCAACATTTACTTTCAGAGGCTGTAAAGGATTAAAGGTCAGAGAAACAAGCACCAAGTGACCTCTATGTGTAAGGCTGGTCCAAACCATCCTCATCTTTCCCCAAATCCACCCGGTGACACATAGAACCAATGTTGTAGGAAAAGTCTCAGGCTGTCCCAAGACCAAGAAGCTTGTTATCACCTAATTTCCAGCAGCCATGGGTGTTGATTGCTCATAGATCACATTTAAGCCCCTATTTAGAAACTGCTGGGCTAAAGGAACAACTGAAGTTGCACCCCTTCTTGGGAGCATTCTGCATGCACTGGCTGGCTAGTCAAAAGCCTCAGTGGATGGATGGCTTGAGCCCCCTTTTCTCCTTCATCCAGAGCCTGGTCCTATCACTCCAACAACTTCTCAAGGACCCAAGGACCCTGCTACACAGAAATCTTAATATCTGTTCCATGTCCACTCCTGTTTCTGTGACAAAATCACAAATCAACTCAGGAAAGAAAGGGTTTATTTTAGTTCATGAGTCCAGGCTGCAGCCCATTTGGGGAGCACAAGGCGGCAGGAGCTCGAGGGAGCTAATCAAGCCATAGGCAAGCAAGAGAAAGAATAAATGCATGCCTACTGTTCAGCTGACTTCCTCCACACTTACACAGTCCAGGACTGGATCCCAGAGAAGAACACTGCCCACCGTGGACTGAGTCTTCCCATCAACCAACAGACATGCTCACAGGCCAATCGGATCCAGACAATCAATCCCTCACTGAGACTTTCCTTCCAGGTAATTCTAGGTTGTGGCAAATTAACAATTAAAAGTAGCATAGCACCTTTGACTGTGCAACCAAGGAACCTTGCCTTTGACAACTAGACACAATGATGTTCTCTCTCTCTCCCTCCCCCTCTCTCTCTCCACACACACGGGGGGGGGAGAAGACAGAGAGAGAGAGAGAGGAGAGAGAGGGAGAAACACACACACATGGTGTGGGAGAATTGTCTGTATTCTGTCAATCATGTTTTAAATAAATGCTGATTGGCCAGGAAGGAAGTATAGGAGGGTCAACCAGACAGGAAGTAGAGGAGGGGCGATGAGAATAGGAGATTTCTGGGAAGCAGGATTCTCCCTCTGCAGTCCAGCCCAGACCACCCAAGAAGCAAGATGTGATCTGCCTTGCTGAGAAAGGTATTGAGCCACGTGGCTAACATAGATAAGAATAATGGGTTGATATGTTATAAGAACTAATAAGAAGCCTAAGCTAATGGCATCAGTTTATAACCTATGTAGACCTGTGTGTGATTTTCTTTGGGACTTGTCTGCTGTGGGGTATTGGGCAGGACAGAAACCCCAACAAGCAGGCCCTTCATGTTAC
>LOJH01004833.1:0-13527 GCA_001685095.1 Ellobius talpinus
TCTGGAAGAGCAGTCAGTGCTCTTAACCTCTGAGCCATCTCTCCAGCCCCACCTCAGCCTCTCTTATGTGATGTTTTCCAGCCCCACAGCATCTTGAGTGTTTCTAAAATGTCACCCTGGTTCCCACCCTAGGTCTGATTCAGATGAGGAAGCGTATGACCAGGGCTCTTGAAGAGCCCTCTGAGGTGATTCTAATGTGGGCCAGTCTGAGCAATGTGCTTGCCTGGTCTCTGCTGTACACACCACCTCCTTGCACAGGCTGTGCGCACTCCTTTGGTGTTTTCTGGGTTCCTGTCCTTTTCATTTACTTCCTCTAGGTTCTGATCCATCCCTTTCCATCTAACAGCACCCTGGTCCCTTGTCCCTATGGCTGGAATTGTTTCTTTTCTTCAAAAATATTCTATTCATTTCTTATTGTTGGGTGTATGAATGTTTTGCCTGTATGTATTTTATATACACCATATGTGTGCCTGGTGCCTGAAGAGGCCAGGAGAGGGTATCAGGTCCCCTGAAACTAGAGTTATAGAGGGCTGTGAGTCACAGTGGAGTGCTAGGAACTGAACCTGAGTCCTCTGAGAGAGGAGAAAGTTGTCTGAAGTGTTGAGCCATCTCTTCAGCCCCCAGAACTGTTTTTTGAAAGGCTTCAAATAAACTTTGTCTTATTTACTCACATCTCATGCCTATCGCCGGTAGTTCATTTGTATGTCACAGTGATTTCCATGACGTGTGTCAACATGGGAGGCAAAAAATGGTGTGTTTTTATAGAAAAGTTTACTTTAAGAAATTAAAAATGGTGGAGTCTGGAGATACGACTTAGTGCTGCTTGCTGTCAAGCCTGACAACCTGGGTTTAATCCCTGGACCCCTGCAAGTTGTCCTCTGCCATGGCACATGTGCCGCCGCACAGAGAGACACATACACAATAAGATAAACGTGACAAAGAGATGCCATGGGGCGGCATGAGTAGGCTCACAACCTCACAGTGGGTCCTTCTGTTTCCATGGCTCTGCAGTGTTTTTTGTAATTAAAAATACAAAGCACACCTCTTCATACAGTTAAATTTTGTTGTTGAATTTAGGGTCCCACCTCCTGGAATGGAAACACACATACCGGTTCTCTTCCTGGATCTGAATGGTAAGTAGGTACTTAACCCATCTCGGGATTATCAGTGCCGACTAAGATCATCATCTCCTCAGACTTGTGTTCTTTTGGGTGCATAAATCACTCCTGTAATTACTGATATGGCACACATCAGCATGGCATCCGGTCACTGGAGAAGAGCTGTGGGTGTCTGATCGCACACAAAGCACCCAGGGTATTGCAAACTGCAAACAAGAACACAAAGGATGTGCTCTGAGATATGAATGATTGACATCACCTGCAGAAGGTGTGGCCCCTCGAGATTCTGTGTTAGGCCTGGTAAGGGCTGAGGAACTGCATTTCTGACTGGTACCTTCTGCCCTCAACCCTTAAGGTGGAGAAAGGAAGAAAAGGTAATGGACTTCATGTAACATGGCAGCAGGAGGAAGAGGGAAACCAACAAGAGGGGGCAAGGGGAGGGGTTACGGGAGAAAATGCTGTCATGAAACCCATTACTTTTTAGCCTTTTTTATTAATAAAAAAAAGTATAGAATATGTCAGGTGATGGGGCACGCCTTTAATCCCAGCACTCGGGAGGCAGAGGCAGGTGGATCTGTGTGAGTTCAAGGTCAGCCTGGTCTATAGATCAGGTTCCAGGACAGTTTCTAAAGCTACAGAGAAACCCTGTCTTAAAAAAAAAAAAGTATAAAATGGAAAAATTAATTTTAAAGGCGTATTTTAAAATGTTGGTGTTTGCTTAAAAGCTGACTTCCTTTGCTCTGTTTTCATCTTGCCCTTTGAACTTGCTCAGCGGATGACCTTAGTGCCAATGAGCAGCTGGTGGGCCCCCATGCATCGGGTGTGAACTCCATCCTGCCCAAGGAACATGGCAGTCAGTTCTTCTACCTGCCCATCATAAAGCACAGTGGTGATGAGGTAATTTACCCCAGGGCTCTCTCAGGGTCTTCACATGCACACAAGCCCTTTCAGCCTGATGAACCCTGGTAGAGACACTGAGGGCTTTGAACAAAATGTCATCCGGGTACATTCAGAGTAGTTGAAGGAAGAAGGCTATTTGGTCACAGCAAATAGAATTGATTTTCTTTCTCTGGGATGTCTCGTAAACTGCTCCACTGGTCGCGGCTTACTCCTGTCCCCCAACATTTTGCTACTCCCAGGTTTCAGCCACAGCTTCCTGGGACTCCTCCGTCCACGATTCTGTTCACCTGAATCGGGTCACGCCACAGAATGAAAGGATCTACCTGATTGTGAAGACCACAGTTCAACTCAGCCACCCGGCAGCTATGGAGCTAGTGTTACGGAAGCGGATTGCAGCCAATATTTATAATAAACAGGTATCGACAGAGCTGACTTGCCATCGCGTGTACAAGGGCAAAACTCTGTGTCACACCCTGTTCTGTAACACTCGTAAACAGCTTGGGTGTTATGGAGCCCATAGTCGTTGTGGCCAGGTGAAGACCTCAGAAGGAAATGTCAGTGCCAGACTCGTTATTAACTTTGCCATGTTCACTGGTTAGGATATCCATAATCTTTGGACCTGAAGACATGGCTCAGCAGTTAGGAGCACTTTTTGCCCATCTAGAGAATTTGAGTTTGTCAGGTGTCTGACATCTGACTGTAACTCCAGCTCCAAGGGATCTGACACTCTCTTCTGTTCTCCTTGGGCACCCCTATACATGTGCATGTGTCCACACACACAGAGATACACACATACACAAATGTAATAAACTTTTTCTTTAAAAGAAGAGCCTGTAATGTTTGCAGGCAGCAGCTGCTACTGTCTCAGCAGCAGCAGAGACAGATGGATGTTTCCTGTCCTCACCACCTGTTCCCAAATACCCAGCAGCCACTTCCCAAATTACCACATAGAGGCTTATATTAATTATAAACGCTCAGCCAATAGCCTAGGCTTATTACTAACTAGCTCTTATTTTTAAGTTAACCCTTATTCCTTATTTATGCTGTATCACATGGTGGGTCCTTTATTAGC
This sequence comes from Ellobius talpinus, assembly GCA_001685095.1. NCBI lineage: Eukaryota > Metazoa > Chordata > Mammalia > Rodentia > Cricetidae > Ellobius > Ellobius talpinus. Next base: position 3,091 of record LOJH01004833.1, read on the forward strand.
ATGGCACATTCATCTCCTTCCTCTGCATCTAGCTGGTGACTCCTTCCCATCATTCTTAGTTTGGTTGCCCCATTTATTCTCCCTGCCTGGCTACCGGCCAATCGGTGTCTTATTAAACCAATTCGAGTGACAAATCTTTGCAGTGTGCAAGAGGATTATTCCACAGCAGGCCCTGGCATGTTAGTGACAACACTGGGACAGAGCAGACTTCTGCTGCTTTGCTAAAACCCATGTCAGAGGTACTGTCAACAAAACTGACCCCCCTGGGTTCCTCAGATTGTTTTAGGAAAGCTGGCTAACCCCTGGAGAGATGAAGGGAAGTTAGCACAAGGGAAGCAATGAAAATGAGAACCCCAGGGATGTCCCACCTCTGCCAGTCTGACCCCAGTCACAGCTGCATTTAGCTCTTAATGGTCTTGCTGTGCAGCTTGGGTTGGAACTGTCTGTGTGGACCAGGCTCGTAGCTTCGGTTGGAACTACCTGTGTAGACCAGGCTCGCAGAGATGTAGAACCTTGAGCTCACAACGATCTCCTGTCTCTGCCTCCTGAGTGCTGGGATTAAAGATCCCAGCCTGAGACGAGAAGTTTCAGAAAGAGTGATTTATTACATGTGCATATTTACTTCGTGGATGTGCGTGTGCACTTGCGTGCTACAGAGTATGTGTGGAGGTTGGAGGACAACTTGCAGGAGTCAGTATACACCTTCCCTGATGTGGGTCCTGGGGATCAGACTCGGGACCTCAGGCGTGGAGACAATGCCTTTACTCACAGAGCCATCTTGACAATCAGAGACAAGATTTTTAGGCTTTGTTTCTCATTGGATTTTGTTGTCTTCTGCTCTTTTCTTTTTCTTTTCTTATTTATTTATTTATTTTGGTTAGTTGCTTGAGACAAGGTCTCATTCAGTAGCTTGGACTGGCCTCAAGCCCATTTTATCCACTGTGTTACCCAGACTGGCTTTGAAGCTGATAAGGAATCCTCCTGCCTCAGACTCCCAAGTATGGGGATTTTATTTGTGAGACACCATACCCACTTCCTTTGTTTTGTTTCCTTTCTGTTTTGTTGAATATATTTATACTACTAGAATCGTTTATAATAATTTTCCAATTTGGAAAATGTGAAATTGGTTTGTCTTAGATTCGTCTCACAGTTTGATCCTGCTTTCCTTTCCTTCCCTACCAGAGTTTCACCCAGAGTCTCAAGAGAAGGATATCGCTGATAAATATATTTTACTCTTGTGGAGTGACCTATGAGATAGTGTCCAACATTCCAAAGGTAACACGTGCTGCTTCTGCAGATGTCGGCGTGTAAGAGCAGAGGGGGAGTGTTGGTGCACTGTGCTTTGAAAGCACATCACAACACTTATGGAAACATCATTCACCTCCTTTCTGTGCCTTTAGGCTACTGAGGAAATTGAGGACCGGGAAACATTGGCTCTCCTGGCAGCACGGAGTGAGAACGAGGGCACCTTAGATGGGGAGACATATATCGAGAAGTACACGCGTGGGGTACTGCAAGTTGAGAACATTCTGAGTCTGGAGCGGCTCCGGCAGGTGAGTACCTGACTGCCTAGTCCTGAGGATGTAATCACCAGCCTTCCCCAGCAGTGGGCAGAGATGACGCACACACCTCTCAAAATGTGTCAGCGGAGGACTGCTTGGGTAGCCATTTCCCTAGTGAAAGGACTCCGACAAGAGTTTGAGTGTGTGTGTGTGTGTATGTTACATGTGTGATGTGTATGCGTATGTATGTGTATGTGTGGTGTGTGTGCATGTATATGTGTGATGTGTGTTGTGTATTTATATGGTGTGTGTGTGAGATGTGATCATGTGAGTGTCTGGTATGAGTAATGTATGTGGTGTGCACATGTGTGTATGGTGTGGGTGATGTATGTAGGGTGTGTGTGGGTGTGTGTATACTATACTTGTTCGTTTTGATATAGGGTCTTGGAAGCCTGCCTGGCTTAGAACTCAGTATGTACACTAGCCTGTAGTTGGACTTTCCTTTGGACTGCCAGCTCACAAGTAACAACACAGAGACTTATTATCAATTATGAAAACTTGACCTTAGCTTAGGCTTTTTCCCAACTAGCTCTTATAACTTAAATGAACCTGTTTCTGTTAATCTACACTTTGTCATGTGGCTTTGCTACCTGTCCTCTCCAACTTCTTCAGTGTCTTGCTGACCTCTCCTGGGTCTAGATTCATTCCGAGTTTCTCTCTTTGCCCAGAAGTCCTGCCTGTTCTTTCCTGCTTAGCTATTGGCCATTTAGCTCTTTATTAAGCCACAGTGACACATTGTCACACAGTGTAAATAAATACCTTGTAACACTAGCCTGGTCTGCAACTCGTGGCTGTCCTCCTGCCTTTGCCTTTCAAGTGCTGGAATTACAGGTGGCTGCCACCACACTCAGTCCTCAAGCATCATGTTCAAATGATGGAGTTGTAGTGTGTGGATTAATTGTCGAGATCACCAGTGGGTGAAAGTGTAAATCATTTTCCAAAGAGAAAATCTGGGCCAGGAGAAGCTACTCAAAAAGGCAGTCATATAAAGCCATGTGAGCCCAAGTAGACTAACTCCAGAAACCTTATGTTGAACCCATTTTGGCATTTTATTCCCAGTATTCAGGCTTCTAAGTTGCCGGTGGGACATTGGTATAAAATAGTGAACTCAGAGTAGGTGGAGCGCGTAGCTTGAGCCCCTGCATTCAAACTCTAGCACTGGGTAAACTGGGCATCGTAGTGGTGTGCATGCTTGTAATGTCAGCATTCGCGAGGTGGAGGCAGGAGGCTCCGAAGTTTGGCTGTCTTTGGCTACATAGTGAGTTCAGGACCATCCATCCTAGGCTACGTGAGAGCCTCCATATCAAAAAATATATAATAAATAACACTAATAAGACACTACATTCAGCAGTGCCGCTGTGAACAGGTATGTAACGTGTGCATTCCTTTGGAGCAGAAGCTGGCTTTGAAGACAGGATGTTGGGTGACCATGGAGATGGATTCATGTCTGTCAAAACAATTTCCCTTTTCTGTAAAACACACTGAAAGTGTAGCACAAGCAGAACCCTGCAGCCTCCCCTCTCGGGTTTCTTCATTTCGTTTTTCTGCACACTTGCATCAGTGCATAGCGTCTGCTGCTCAGCAGCTTTCGTGGTTTGTGTTTTGAGGGTTTTTTTTTAAAAAAACTTTACTTAACTTTATTTCATGCGCATTGGTATGATGACGTCGGATTCTCTGGAACTGGAGTTACAGACAGCTGCGAGCTGCCATGTGGGTGCTGGGAATTGAACCCAGGTCCTCTGGAAAAGCAGTCAGTGCTCTTAACCACTGAGTCATCTCACCAGCCCCATGTTTTGAGTTTTTAATGTTTTTGATAGGTCAGGTTTTGTTGTTGTTACTTTAAACACATGTAGTCGGGGTACCAGCCTTATAAGTATTGATTTGTTTTTATGTACAACTGTGGTTTTTACGCTGGTGTTTTCTGAATCTTCTAAAATAAACACATGCTCCGTTTATAATCTGATGAGACAATCCCTGCTGTTATCTTTGTGGTGCTATATCTACAGGCCGTCACAGTCAAGGAAGCGCTCTCCACCAAAGCCCGGCACATTCGGAGAAGCCTCAGTACACCAAATGTTCACAATGTGAGTACGTGCCTTCAAGGAGCTCATGTTCATGTGACTCACTCCAGGATTTGGGGATGAAGGATCTGGGACAACACGAGGTTGGAGCTTAAATGGTGGGAACAGGGCACACAGTCCTGGAGTGGGCACCCCAAAGTGCTGAGCCTGACTTTCTGTACCGGGGTGCACACCAGACAGCCAGGATCCCATACAGATACTTGCCTGTACTGATCATCTCTTTAAACCAATTCGTGTAGAAAATTCCCTTGACAGATGGCTTCTAGCAGCCGGGAAGCAAGGGCAGGTTAGTGTAAGGACCGCTTCAAAGTGGTCACTTCCCAGGAGCAACAGAGGAAGGCGCTGTAGTAATTCCCTGGAAAACTTGATTCCTCCTTCCTGATCTCAAGCATTGTCAGAAATGATTTAAAACTCAGCGACTGTCTTAAAATAGGCCACAGAGCGAATATCCATACTCACTGCTGTGCAGGTTACTGCGAACACAGTGCAAGCATTAGAAATAGATAATAGGGGGTGGGAGATGCCTTTGTTCAGAAAGTGCTTGTCACGCAAGCATGAGGACTTGAGTTTGGATCTCTAGTATTCATATAAAAGCCAGGCATGGGGGTGTGCTCTCTGGATCCCTGGAGTGTGCAGACCAGCCAGGCTAGCCAAAAATGGCAAGTTGTGAATTCAAGACCCCGTCTCAAAAATACAAGGTAGAAAGCAACAGGAAAACACTCAAATTCAAACCCTGCCTGCTACATGTGTCTACACATGTACACACACATTCACACCACACTTAAACAGACACACCTAATAGAGAATGAGAGAATCACAAGTTACAAATTGAAAGCACTCTCTTAGGCTAGGGATATAGGTCAGTGGTAGAGTACTTGCCTAGCAGATCCGATGCCCCAGATTCAATCCTCATTACTACAAAAGAAGAAAAGAGGAAATGCATGTGTGCGGATGCACACGCACGCATGTGTACACACAGTTTTGTCTTTTGGGTCTTTTTTATGTTGAAATAGCGTCCCATTATCAGTGCTGGGTGGTCTCAAACTCACAGAGGTCACCTGCCTTTACCACCTAAGCACTAGGACTAAGGGTATACATCACCTTGCCTAGCTAATTGAATTTTTTTAAAAGACACTCTCTTAATTATTTATCAAGGAAGAGGTCATAATACAAATTAAAACATATAGAACTAACTGATAATAAAAATATTCACAAGCCAATACTTGTGGAAGGTAAAGTGGTATGTAAATTGAAATCATAGCCCTAAAATGCCTATTTCACTTGCCAGTAAAAATTCTAGACAGGACAGAAAAATGGAAGATCAAGAGCTATTATTAAGAAATGTAGGGGTAAGGCGGGCACTGGTAGCGTATGCCTTTAATTCCAGCACTCTGGAAGAAGAGATGGGCCGATCTCTGTGAATTCAAGACCAACCTGGTCTACAAAGTGAATTCTAAGACAGCCAGAGCTGTTATTCAGAGAAACCCTGTCTCAAAAAAATAAATGAATAAATAAAAATTAAATAAAAATAAAGAAGAAAGAAAGGTAGAAGGTAGGCTCAATGATTAAGAGCACTTGCTGCTCTTCCAGAGGACCCAGGTTCAATTTCAAGCACCCACATGGCAGCTCACAACTGTCTGTAGCTTCACACAGACACACTTGCACCAATGCATAGAAAAGTAAATCATTAAAAAAAAGAAGAAGGACTTGTGAGATGTCACAGCAAGGAAAACTCTTGCTACCTAACCACCTGAGTTCAATTCCTGGGTCATACATGGTGGAAAGAGAATACCAACTCCTCCTGTCTTCTGCTACACACACACACACACACACACACACACAAAGTAAATGTAGTAAAAAATTTTAAGAAATTTATATGACTTTCGTCAGGCACTGTGGTGTAACCCTTTAATCCCAGCACTCAGAGACAGAGGTGGATGGATCTTTGTGACTTTGAGGCCAGCCTGGTCTATAAAGTGAGTTCTAGGACAGCCAAAAAAACTGTTACATAGAGAAACCCTATCTCAAACAAACACATAAAAAAGGAAGGAAAGAAAAGAAAAAGATATTTATATTAAGAAGAATTTAAAAATCAAACTGGATATAGTGCCCACACCTGTGCCACAACACTAAGTGGGTTGGCAGGAGGATTATGAGTTCAAGACCAGCCAGTGCTGTGTAGAATCTTAAAGGGGGGGAGGGGCCATCCTGACCAACGGTATGACATTTATTCAAAGCTTACAGTAAAAAAAGAAAAAAAACACTTGTAAAGCTATTTATTAAAGTGTTGGTTCTGCATCTGATCAAGGTTCTAGCTTTAGATAACAATATTTAAAGAGAATACCAATAATAATAATAAATGAGAATGTAGAGATTCAGTTAGCAAAGTCCAAAATGTTGGAAAATTTATAAGAACAATGTCACCAGAAAAAGCAACTGGCACAGAGTCTAGCAAATGAACTTCAAAAACAAACAAAATGATTTTATAAGATTGTCCTTTGGAAAAGTGGAGTTGGCAGCTCCTGTGCCTCATTGGTGCAGCCCAGAGTCTGTGCTCTAGAAGTCTGTTGAGGAGATGCTCACAGGCACGCTGTATGCAGAACTAACTGATACTGAGCCAGCCGTGGTGGCAGTACATGGTTAAGGCAGGAGGCTGGCATCTTGAGGCTAGCCTGGACTCCTTTAGTGAGACGCTGTCTCATAAAACAAAAACAGAACAAAGAGAAAGTGAGTACGGAAGCCAGGGCATAAGGATGCATCTGTAGTGGACAGAGACGGTGGAAGGTCTGTGCCAGTGTGCTTTGCTTGGGGTTCGAATCAGTCTCACTGAGTAACCCAGGCTAGCCTCATATTCATAATCCTCTTGCCTCAACCCTCCTAAGCACTAGGATTATAAATGCATACCACCTCACCTACTTCATACTTTGTAAATGAAAAACTAAGTAAGAAGCAGGACATCAGATGAGGGCACCTGCCACCAAGCCTGGTGACCCAAGATCAATCTCAAGACCCAGGGGGTGGAAGGAGAGAGCTCATTCCTGAAATATGACCTCTGGCTTGTATGTGCGTGACATGGCACACACAGACACAGACACACACAAATAATAAATTCCCATTTTAAGTATTATAAATTTATTAGAAGCAGCCTAAGTAGCCATCTGTAGAAGAATGGGGCCAAAAATCACTATAAAACACCATGCCTGGCAATATAGCACTTAGCACAGTGTAAAATATGCCAAGTAATACTATTTATTATTTATGAGCATATGTGTACATGTAATTATAGAAATATGTGTGAAAATAATAGTCATGATGCCTGGTGGGAGAAAACAAGGGAAGACGGTGGCAAGGCTTCAGCTATATTTGCACCAATATATTTATAAAATAAAAAGAAAATTAAGAGTATGTTCCTGTAACCCCAGCATTCAGGAAGCAGAGGCAAGAAAACTCAACAAGTACCAGGCTGGCAAGAGCCTTTATAAAACCCTTTCTCAAAAAAAGATGACTATTAAATATATGAATCACATTGGTAAAAATGTCCATCTCTTACAGGTCTCCTCTAGTCGACCAGATCTCTCTGGCTTTGATGAAGATGATAAGGTATGTATATTATGGTGAGCTAGCTTATCAACACCTCCTGAGTTCTTGAGAATATACTATGTGTGGACGTGTGTGTGTGTGTGTGTGTGTTAAAGTTTTTTTTCATGTATGTGTTTGCCTACGCTTATGTCAGTGCACTATTTGCATGCAGTGCCCACAGAAACCAGAGGAGGACACTAGAGCTCCCTAGACCTGGGGAGACAAATAATTGTGGGTGCCAGGAGCAGAACCCAGGTCCTCTAGTGATCAGGAAGGGCTTTTAACCACTGAACCATCTCACCAGCGCCTGTGCGTATAGGTTTTGTTTACATATTTGAGAAACGTAAACTTTAGTCCTTAAAGGCAGCAACTCCTAAGGTGAAATGAGCTTGTATGGTGTGTGAGTTTCCCGTTAGCTAGCCAGCAGCCGTGGCTGTTCATAGTTTATCATCTCAGGCTTAGGTTAAATAACCTTATAGTTACCTCAGACAGCCTCAGCTTGGGCTGCTGTCCAGGCAGAATTATGAATAGAAGGGCTCAGATAAATACAAGTGATTGCCTCTGGGGAGGGAGGAATCTCTTCCGGTGGATGAGGCTACATAGGATTTCAAAGGTGGTTTCACGGAGGGCATGGTGGTCACTCCTTTAATCCCAGCACTCCAGAGGCAGATACAGGCAGATCTCTTTAATCCCAGCACTCCAGAGACAGATACAGGTCAGCCAGGGCTACATCATGAGAGCCTATGTCCTAAATTTTTTTCATTGTATTTGTGATGATTTTATTAAATATTTTTTGTTTTGTTTTTTATTTTATTGAGATTTTATTAAATCTTAAAACATAAAAAATACTGACATTTGTTTACTCGGTGTTATTTGTTTTAATCATGTTTAAGCATTAAATGCATATATATTTAAAAAATTTTGCAATAAAAGTGAAAACACATACTGAAACTATTTTTTAAAAAATTGCAGCCAGACTAATTTTTTTGGTGCAAGCCTTTAATTCCAAGCACTTGGGAAGCAGAGGCAAACAGATCTCTGTGAATTTGAGGCCTCTCTGGTCTACAAAGCAAGTTCCAGAATAGCCGGGGCTACACACAGAGAAACTCAGTCTCAAAAAACCAACCAAACAAAAAAATTGCAAGAGTTAGATATAGTGGCACATGCCTTTCATCCCAGCACTTGGGAAGCAAAGGTATATGGATCTCTGTGAGTTTGAGGCCAACAAGGGCTACATAGTCAGACCCTGTCTCAAAAAAACAAAATACAAGGAGGGTAAGGGGGAGGGGAGGAAAGAAAGAAAAGAAACAGAAACTGAAATACCAGCTGCCTTTCTGTTTTTTCAGAGTGACTTCATTGCAGGTGACCTATATCTTTATTTTGCAGGGCTGGCCCGAGAACCAGTTAGACATGTCTGACTACAGCTCCAGTTACCAGGATGTCGCATGCTATGGGACTTTACCCAGGGACTCACCTCGCAGGAGCAAAGAAGGTAATGGTGGTACTGCCTCCCGTGACAATCCCCTCAAGCAGACATTCAAAGCCCGTCTTCTTAGCCAGAATATCCCACATTCGCTTACTAGGTTTCTTTTTGCTGTGTGTTCTATATAGCAAAATAATAGTTGTGCATGCACGTACGTAGTGCTGGAGATAGAACCAAGAACCTCATGCATGCTCGGCAGGCACTCTAGCCTAAGAGAATACCTTTTTGTTAATTTAAAATTCTCCAAATCATTTTTCAATCCATCATGTTCTGACCTTGTTTTGAGACACACAGAATTCTCATTCAGTTTTCTTTACCAAAAGAGTATTTACCTCTCATTCTTTTATGTAGCCCTCAAATGTTATGGAAACCCGACTCCAATACCTAACACAGGTTCATAAATGATAGCAGATATTAATTTGGTCAGTGGCAATGTTATCATGTAAATTCACAGTCTCCTAGTACCTTGAGGAGACCAGCATTCTATGGAAATGTAAATCAGCTATTAGTTTCTATCTTATATTTTAACTACCAAAGATCAAGAATCAGTGTAGCAGGAATTGGAAAGAAAATGGAAAAAGACAAAAGCCAAACAAGGTAAAAAAAAAAATCAGTATAGTCCCACAGAGCCATGTAGCCTGAGGCAAAAGGAACATATACAAGAAAATGTATATTCATTCCTGAGTATACCTAGTGAACTTCTGTTTGTCCTTAAAATATAACCATAGAAGCCAAGCAGTAATGGCGCACGCCTTTAATCCCAGCACCCAGGAGGCAGAGGCCCAGTGGCTCCCGAGTTCAAGGTCAGCCTGGTCTCCAGGGCTACACAGAGAAAACCCTGTCTTGAAGGAAAAACTTTATATATATAGTTCAGTGATAAATGTCAGAATACACACCAGAGACCTTGGGGATTCAGAGGAGAGTCAGCTTGAGCCAAAATTGGTCTAATAAGTGGAGCTTAAGCCGGATCTTGAAAAGAGTTAAGGGGCTGGAGAGATGATTCAATGATAAAGAGTACTGGCTCTATTGCAGAAGACCTGGGTTTGATTCCCAGCACCCACATGGCTGCTTAAAGCCATTTAAAACTCTAATCCCAGGGGATCTGCAGCCCTTCTCTGACATCACTGGGTACCAGGCATGCATGTGGTTCACAAACGTACATGCAAACAAAATACCCATATGCATAAAATAACTAATAATGATAATAATAATAATAATGATTTTTAAAAGAAAAGGTTTGAATTTTTATTTCTGATTTTCTCACTGACAAGCCCTTTAATAATTCTTTGTAACTTCATAGACTTAACTTTATTTTATTGTTATTACATTTATTTCCCTGTATTGCACGAGTTGGGAGTGGGAGTGTGTCACAACACACACATCACAGGAAAGCTTGGGGGAGTCAACTCTCTGTTTCCACCATGGGGGTCCCAGGGATTGAACTCAGGTGAGCGGTTTGATGGCAAGCGCTTTTGACTACTAAGTGGTCTCACTAGCCTAATTTATCCCTGTTCTTACCTCCATCCATTGGAATGCTAAACTAAGTATTGGCATATTATTTTTGCTCTTATATCAGATATATATGTATATATATATACATATATATCTGATGGGGGTATTAACTTTCCATTGCTGTGACAAGCTACCTGAGAAAAACTAACTTAAGGAAAGAAGATTTCTGGGCTGGAGAGATGGCTCAGAGGTTAAGAACACTGGCTGTACTTCCAAAGGT
>LOJH01004833.1:19812-29846 GCA_001685095.1 Ellobius talpinus
GTTGCTGGGAATTAAACTCAGGACCTCTGGAAGAGCAGCCAGTGCTCTTAACCGCTGAGCCATCTCTCCAGCCCCTTAGTTAATTTTTTTTAACTTTCTTTTTTTTATTATGTATATAGTGTTCTGGGCACCAGATCTCATTATAGATGGGTGTGAGTCATCATGTGGTTGCTGGGAATTGAACTCAGGATCTCCGGAACAGCAGTCAGTTCTCTTAACCTCTGAGTCATCTCTCCAGCCCAACAGTTAGTTAATTTAAAAGCATCTAAAGATTAGGATACAAGAGCACTTGTATCCTAACTGAACCTGATGGCACACACCTTTACTCTCATCCCTGGGGTATTAGAGGCAGGCTGATCTCTGTGAGTCAAGGCCAGCCTGGTTTATGTAGCAACTTGCAGGCCACCCAGGGCTGCACAGGGAAACCTGGCTCTAAACAAAACAAAAGATACAAAGGTAAGGCGAGTGTTTCCTTGCCAAAGATTTTGTTTTGTTAATTTCAAAAACTTTATCATTGGTATTTGATACTTACCTTTTGGTAGCCAAGGAATTGAGGTTGCTGATTTCTTCAACTAATTTATACTCCCCCGCACTTTGGAAGAGTTCTAAGGATTGAACCCACGGTCTCGCATGCCCTAATCATGTGCCACCAAATGTGCCTCCAGTTCTCAGTGAAACAGCTTAAAACTTTGAAAATTAACTTTAAAGTTGAAGTGACAAAAAACAAAAAGTATTTAAATTAAGCCAGAGTCTCATGTAGCACAGGCTGGCCTCAAAGTCACTATGTAGCCCAGGAAGATCTCAAAATCACTATATAGCCCAGGCTGGTCTCAAAGTCACTATGTAGCCCAGGCTGGCCTCAGTGTCACGATTTAGTCCCGGCTGGTCTCAAAGTCACTATGTAGCCCAGGCTGATCTCAAAGTCACTATATAGCCCAAACTGGTCCCAAAGTCACAAGTAGCCCAGACTGGTCTCAAAGTCACTATGTAGCCCAGAGTGGTCTCAAAGTCACTATATAGCCCAGACTGTTTGCAGAGTCACTGTGTAGCCTAGGCTGGTCTCAGAGTCACTATGTAGCCCAGGCTGGTGTCAGAGTCACTATGTAGCTGAAGATGACCTTTAACTTCTGATCTTCCAGCTCCAAACTTCTGAGTGCTTGCGTCTAAGCCTGTGCCACCACACCTGGTTTATGCAGTGCTGGAGATCAGACACATGCTAGGCAGGGACGATACCAGCTGAACTATGTCCCCAGCCCTAGTCAACTGTATTTAGGGGTATTTAAATCTCATACGTTTATGAGCTACAAAAGAAAATATTACTATAAAATTCAACAGATGAAATTTATATCTGTATTTGAATAGCCATCTGCCACATTTTGGTGACCTCCCCTTTTTCTCATCTAAATAATATACCCACCCCCATCCATCCTTAGTGAGGAAGGCAGATGTTTGCAACCTGGGTTTCTACAGATGTTTTGGGTAACAGGGAAAATAAAGCTGCTTCTGTGATTTCTAAGTTAGTGGAGCTCAGGACTAGTCTTGGAATAAGGGATCATGTCCCTTCTCAGCATCTGTGTTCCCAGCCCTCAGGACAGCAGAAGGCATGCAGGGGGAGCTTGCCAGATAGTTCTTTGGTGTCCTCTTCTGACTTGCTCAGGCGTCAGGCACTCACATGGTACATGGATGTACTTGCAGACATACATAATACTCATATAAATAAAATAAGTAGACAAACAAATTTAAATACTTACAGAATTTTTAAAACAAAATAAATGTATTATTTGTTGGACAGAGACTGAGTTGTATTCTGACTATCTTTGCCAGTTCCCAAACTACTCAATGCTGGAGAATTCTCTTGCTTTCAATCTCTGCCTTCCTTGCTTTCTAGCCAAGCCTCTCTCTGCTTCTCACAGACCCAGGAAATCAGTAATTGATGAACTGTTAGCATGTTTCTGTGTCACAGCATTTAGTGAAATACTGAGTGCAGGGTTCTGAGCTTTGCACAGACCTCATAAATTAGTTCAGAAAACTTCCCCAGAGGGCCTGAATCTCCTGCACTCTGCTTCCGTGGATTGAAGATTGTCAGACCAAACAAAGGAGCCCACTCCTCTGCCCCAGGCAGACTATACCTCTGCTCACTGACTGAGAAGAGGGGAAATGACACAGCTAACATTTGCCCTCCATCCAGTTCCTTTCCTTTAACCAGAGGCAGATGGCCTTCCAATGAGCATTGAGTAGATGCAGAAGAAATAAATGCATATTCCTACTAGACAACAGTGGGTTTATATTCACAAGTCTCTGAGAATAAGATACTTACTGCCATAGATGACAAGATCTGACTATTATTTGACTACTTAAGAAAGAGAGGCTAGGTCTCTATGGATACATACCCATAGTTCCCTGCTCCCTGGGGTAGAGGGAGGAGGATTGAGCAGTCAAGGCCAGTCTCAATGATATGAAAAAAATGGAATGAAGAGAGGGAGGAAAGGAACGTGGGGATGGGAATGCCTTTACTAACAGAGTGAAGTGTGTCTCAATCAGACAGTTGCTATAAGGAGCTAACAACTGGCTTTGGCTTCCTTTCTGTAGGACTCCGAAGAGGAGGAAAATGAGCTGGAAGCTATTAACAGGAAGCTGATGCACCCACAGCCTTATGTGCCCGTGGAGTTTGCTGACTTCAGTGTTTACAACGCCAGCTTGGAGAACAGGGAGTGGTCTTCTAAAGCGGGCCTGACAGACTCAAGTGTCTTGGAGAAAGCAGTGTCTCGGAGCCCAACCACCAGCAGCCTCACCAGTGGCTACTTCTCCCATAGTGCCTCCAATGCCACTCTGTCTGACATGGCAGTCCCTTCCAGCGACAGCTCGGACCAGCTAGTCATCTCCGCAAAGGATTCTGAGTGTAGTGAGCACTCTGGACCAGCGCTTACACCTGACTTCAGACCAGCTTCAAATAAAGAGCCTACCGAACTAGAAAGAGGCTTAGGAAAGGATCAGACAATCACCGAGCCACGTGAGGAAAACAGTGCCTTACCCAAGGGGAATGTGTCATCCCAGAGCATCCCTGAGATAAATTCCAGAATGCCGTGCAGGACTCCTTCATGTTCAGAACTGGAGGCTGGGCCCAGCAAAAATAGCCACCTAGCCAGAGAATTCTACCCAGGAGAGGTGACTGTAGAACACACTACAAACATACTGGAGGACCATTCCTTCACAGAGTTCATGGGTGTGTCTGATGGCAGAGACTTCGATGGTTTGACAGGTTGCTCTGTTGGAGAGCCCTCTGGTAGAATGGATCTACCAGATGAGAAAACAGACCATAAAAGTGTCCCAGATGGACCCCCGGATGCTGACCCGCTGCATTCCAAGATAGATAAAGAGCAGGTAATCATTCCCAGAGGTGGCCCTTTGGGTTCTCAGTGAACTCAGCTTACTAGCCACCAGCTCACCAAAGCTGTCCACCATGGTGAGATTCGCAGGAGAGCTTCATCTGACCTCTGTGATTTGGAAGATGGGTCCACTGCAAAGCAGGCTCCCAACTTGTCCTGCTCACCTGCTGTTTGACCACAGCTCTGGTTTGGGAACCAAAGCAGAACCGTAGCTGTTGGTTTTTGTTGTTACTGTTGTTTTTTAATTGGAAAATGGTTGGTTGACAGATGGGCCATGTCAGACTCGAGAGTTAATCTTCATGTTTGTTCCCTCGGGTGTTTATTGGTTAACTCAAGACAATCTGGTAGCATCTGCCATAGTTCATCAGTTATGTGATTCCTTTGGCTGTCACAGTCTCCATTAGTATTGGATTCTGAGGACCTTAGGTCAGGTAGGTGTGCAGCACCCATGGAAAAACCAAGCAGAGTGGTTTTCCTCTGAGCTCCAGTTCTTCACAGCGAGGTTGAACAGAGAGATGGATCATGGGGTCTTGCTGGCTAGTCAAAACATCAAGTTCCTAGTTCACTGAGGTCCTGTCTCAAAAATTAAGGTGGTTAGCTACATGTCATTAATCTCAGCACTCTGGAGGCAGAGACAAGTGGAACTCCATAAATTCAAGGGCAACCTGATTTACATATGAAGTTCCAGGACAGCCAGGGCTGCATAATAAGATCCTGCCACAAAACAAGGAAACAAAATGAGGTCGAGGATAGGGATAGAGTAAGACACATGACCTCCACCTCCCATGTGGCATTCATTGGTGTGCATGTACATACATACATACACACACTCACACTCACACACTCACTCACAAGAGAACAGTGGGCTGGATTAGTATAGTTCAGGCATGTTCAAGGCTTTGAGTTGTGTCGCAGAATACATTATCAGTAACTGTGAGAAACACACTTTCAGAGATGTTACAATATGAATGAAAACCCACCAGTTTTCAGAGTGGAATTGGCCTTTTAAACCTTGGTGCCCTTAGGTGGAAAGGCGCTGCTTCCAGAGCAGTTAGTTGAACTTTGGGCTTTGGATGATTTCAGCATTGTTTAATTTTCATACTGGAGCAAACTGGGTTTCCTTATGGAAAAGTAGATTACAGAGATAGATTTTCAGCTGCTAAGCGTTCTGTTCCTAAGGACTGCCATTTCTTCCCACTCACGTTTCCTTTTGCATCCCACGCCTGTGTAAATGACAGGCTCAGCAAAACAGTTTGCCAGACAGGAGAGAGGCACCGATGCCTGGTGAAGGCAGATAGGACAGCCACACCCATGGTGCCACTCCTGGTTGTGCTGAGACCCTGTCTCTGTCAGTGCTTTTCTCCGTGCCTTCTGGAGCAACGCTCCAAACAGTGCACTCGGCACTTTTGTGGCTCTTACTGGCCTGTAGTTCAGAGACTGTCTGCCTCTGCCTCCAGAATGCTAGACTATAATCTAGAAACCCTATGCCTGGGTAAGGGGAGTCTGTTAAAGTCTGAAAAGGGCTTCCCATGTATAAGAATGCTAATAGATGGAGAAGCTCATTGTTCATCTTTGTTATTGCTAGCCGGTGTGACTTTGCACCAAGTCCTCCATGTCCTTCACATTGATCTTAAAGCCCATCTGATTTTTTTCTTCTTCTCTGTTTCATTTGTTGTTGTTGTATTTCTTTGTTTTGTTTTGTACTGTTTTTGAGACAGGGTCTCTAGCCCAGGCTGATCTGCAACTCCCTGGATGCAAGGATAACCTCACACTTCTAATTGCCCTGCCTCCACCTGTCCCATGATGGTATTACAGGCATGCAGGACCACCTACCATTTACACTATGCTAGAGATGGAACCCAGGGCTTCATCCGTGCTAGGTGATCCCTCTACCAGCTGTGCTGCATCACCAGCCTGGTTTGTTTTGCTCAATTTGTTAGATCTGAATTAGGTTTTCTTCTCAATCCTAAATACTCACTAGAGGACTATGGAGAAGCCAGATGAAACCCTCAGGAATTGCTCCACCCACAAGGCTCTACTTCGTAAGGGGCAGGAGACATGAAGTTTGCTCAAACCCCAGGGGTAACATCCAAAGAGATAGAATGTCCGAGTTCCTATTGTGAGAAGCCTGGCCTGTTGAAGAGGAAAGAGATGCTGTAGTCTTTGCTGTTTTGCTCTGATGGATCGGAACACAACAAGAAGAGTTTCATTGTAAAACATCCCAGAAAATTGAGTCCTTGCTGAAGAGCTTGGTTTCAACGTGTAATATAAGCCACAGGTGGTGGCAGTCGCACATCTGCAATCCCACTACTCGGGGCTGAGGCAGAAGGGCTGCATAGGGTTCAAGACCAACCAGGGCTACAGTGTGAGACCCTGTCCTCAGAATTCCAAAATAAATATTGCACAGAAGTGTTGGTTGCATTAGAATTATGGCATTATGGCATAGAAGTTCTCTCTCTCTCTCTCTCTTTCTCTGTCTCTCTAAAGATAGGATCTCTCTCCTGGCTGTCTTGGAACTCACTACCTAGATCTGGTTGGCTTCCAGTTCACAGAGAGATCCACCTTCTCCTGCTCCCAAGCTCTGGAACTAAAAGTACATTCTACTACACTCGACTGGCCATTCTTTTTCTTCAGAAAGAATTCTGTGTGTCTGAGGAGATGGCTCAGCTGGTAAAATGCCTACTGCATACTCTTAAGGAATTGACTTTGGAAACCCAGCTCCCACTTACCAAGTCGGACCTGGAGGAGCATACCTGTAATTCTAGCACTCTGGAGTCAGGGGTGGCATCGCTCCTGTGAACTGGAAGCCAGCCTGGTCTACATAATGAGTTCCAAGTAGGGCTAGAGAGTGAGACTCTGTCTCAATAAATAGGGTGAAATTCTACTGAGGAACACCAGACACCGAACTCTTTTCTCCACACACCCGTGTACAAGTGCGTGTGCAAATACCACACAAAGGACAAAAAGTATTTTACACTGGGATTTCTGTTATGTTGATGTTGGTTATGATTGCAGTGTGAACTGAGTCTAGGGCCTCTTGAATGCTTGGCAGCTGCTCTACCCATGAGCTACAACCCCTGTTTGTCTACTAATCTTACTAAGTTGTTTTGACAACATGAGTCTATTGAAGAGCTGGAGACATGGCTCAGAGGGTACAAAAAAAACCATACTGGATATGCTAGCGTAAGTGTTGGAGCTTGAGTCCCCAAAACCCATATAAAAGCTAGCCATGGCTGTATAAGTCTATAATCCTAATATTGAGGGGCAGAGACTGGCGGGTCCTAGAGTTGCTGGCTAGCTGGCCTGTCTGAATTGGTTTTAGATTCACCTGTTAGGACCTATGCAGGGAGAGGAATAAATCAAAGAGTGATAGAACGAGACACTCAGTATTCTCTGGCCTCATCATGCATAGGCACATGAAGAATACATATGTGTACACACACATATATCATAAATACACATATACAGCAACAGCTGTTTAAAAGGCTGAGGGTGTAGCTTGATGGCATAGTGTTTGCTGAGCATGTGTGAGGTCCTAGCTTCAACTCCAAGTACTTGCACGGGGGCAGCACACATATTTAATCCCAGCAGTTGGGAGGCAGAGGCAGGTGGATCTCTGAGTTTGAGGCCAGCCTGGTCTACAGGACTAGTGCAGAGACAGCTAGGGCTGTTACACAGAGAAACCCTGTCGGGGGGGGGGAGGATTCAACTTCCAAGTACTTAAGGGATATAAAAGAAAACCAAAAGTCTATTTGGGAACCTTTTTTCTCTAATTTTTCGTTTAAATGATGAAATTACTAAGAACATAGATCACTTCCTACAAATGCTTCACCCTATTCTGAGATTCTACAATAAATTCAGTCAGAAAGCCCCTGAGAGGATGGCCCTGTGTGGGGGTAGGGAAATGGGGACAAGGAGCTTGGCCTCATCACCCTCTGTGTTCCAGGAAACCACGGCCACATGGTAGGAGACAGCCGTGCATCTGCAGGCCACAGCTGGGCAGCTTCCCCACTCCCGCCCCGCTCCCTCTGTGACCCAGCACATGACAGCTGTGACTCAGCACGACCTCAGACCAGCATTGGGGGAGCCTGGCACTTCCCCTCCCCAGTGGGAGAAGCAGCACTTTGTCCCATGGCGAATCACAGCCTCTGCTCTTTCCAGAAAGAAAACCGAAATCTCGGCTTACCTGTGTGGCAGTATTGTCATTTGCACTTCCTACATGCCCCCACTGTGTAAAGACCTCCACAGACTCAAACTTTATTCTTGTACATTTTTAATCAGTTCTTACTGCAGACTCTGGAGTCAATGCTCTGATTTGTCTTTTTATAAATAATATATATTATGTATGTGAGTTGTGTATCTATGGTATGTCTGTTCAGAGACATCTGCACATTGAAATGAAGATAAGTGATTTGTCAAAAATCACAAGGTACTGGACTTTGTTACAAAGCGACCTGATGACTGCTTTGACACGAGCAAATGAAAAAAAAACTATTTTATTATCTAAGAATGAGGTTCTAAATCCCTCTTTATAGAGAAGGTTGCCGGCGCTGTTCTTTATAACCAAAGAACTCCTATGAGACTGAACGTCTTTGCTGTCCACTCTGTTTTGTGTGAGTATATAATCTCACTTCCAGTCTGGTGCCATACTACCCTTGGCTACCCAGCCATGTGCTGCCCTGTCCCCTGTCCCATTTCCTAAGCACACTGAGAAATCTCACAGCTATAACCTTTGGTCTTCCACCTAGCCTGATACCTGCTGACTTGATATTGACTGTTGACAATGGCTGGGGCTCCTGCTCTAGCCTAGCATTTCCTATACCCTGTTCAGCCCATCTAAGCAGGCTGAATGCACAGGGCAGTATTACAACAAGCAAACCCAAAGCTGTACCAAGAGTGGAGGAGGGGCGCTGGGGGAGGAGTCTTGGTTTGGGGCTTCTCATTATCACTTTGTTTCAGATTGGTAAATTCCATCGTGGTGTGGTTTTGCCATGTTGCTTGCTTCCGGAAAATGATGACGAGACGGACCGAGCTATCAAATTCATAGGTTTGCACGTCATCTCCATTGAAGGGGGATTGGATACGGACCACTCTGTCGTCGTATTTTTCATTTTCAAACTCTCCTGCAAGCAGAGACATTGTAGGATTGCGTGTGGAAATTTTTACAAAAATATTTTATGTACTTATTCTGCAGATGCCTGTGCAGTGGACCTCCGTGTACAGCTACATGTGTGTTGTGAGAGAAAGGGAGGCATGTGTGCGGCCTGCTGTACTTTTGTTAAATCCTTAGCGTTGGTGAGGGCAATACGGGAGATTTTATTGAAAAGCTGCTGTTTTGTGTGTATAGTGAGCTGACTGTAGTGTTTCACTATCTTCTGTTAAAAACAAAAAGAGAAGCTGTAATTTATATTCCCTTTCAACTTTATTGTATTTAATTGGTACAGATTTGTGTGTGTTTTAGAATACAAACTGTCTCATTCAGATTTTAAAGCACTGAGTGTCTGTTCTTAATAAGATTACCGTGGGGTGGGGTCAGAGTTTAGTGGATAAAGTGTTGCCTGTGCAAGTGTGGGGACCTGAGTTCAATACCCAGAACCCACATTTTAAAGAAAAAAAGCTGGGCATGGTGGTGCATCCTTGTAATCTCAGTCCTGGGGAGGCAGAGATAGGTGGATCCCTGGGGCTCACTTACCACCCAGCTTAGTCTAATCAGTGAATCTCTGACCAGTGAGAGATTCTGCCTCAAAAAGCAAGTTGGACAATGTCTGAGGATGACCCCAAGGTTGTCCCCTAGGCTATATACCCATACATGCCATTAGGTTCAAGTCCAATTTATTGTATTTGCGTGCATACACACCAAACCGATAAGGTGTCAGGGGAGCCTGCTAACATTTATTAATGTATCAAGGGCTTAGTGTCACTGGGATACTGTCCTAGGCACATTTGATGTTTATTTTGATCTCACCTGACAGCACCGGACCTATGGGCACCAGAGTTGTAAAGTGTTGGGTAAATGGAGAGCCAAGGCAGAGCGGTTGACGATGGGGTTGTGGCAAAGCCGGGGTTCAGGCCACATTTCTGCTGCCACCTTCCCTTTGTGGTCTGCATGATAGCATGACCTGGAAGGGCTCAACTTGAAGAGGGCAGTTACAGGAGACAGCAGTGTGTGCTGTGATATGACTGGTTACCAACTGACCAGCAATCCCGGGGCCTTCTGGAGCAGGTAGGGCATGAATTGTCTCCGAACAAATCTTGACAACAAATGGCAGGCCCGGCCACCTGTGGACCAGCGCTAACGATGCCCTTGCCAAGTCTTTATAGGAAATCAGGTTTTTTGACGTTTCCAGGAAATGAAGACAACATTCTCTACACCAACAAGTGCCTTGTGTGGACTTCTAGGAGAAAATAGTCCAAGGGAATGGAAAACTCATTTAAATACAGTAGGCTGAGGGGAGAAAGCAGTCATGTGATCTGTTAGTAAACAGTGATAGACAGTTTAGGGGCTTGGAGAGATGGCTCACCCAGGCAAGTGCGTGTTGAAGTATGAAGGCCTGAGTTCAGATCCCTAGCGTTCCTGTAAAAAAGTTAGGCACAGGGCTGGAGAGATGGATCAGAGGTTAAGAGCACTGGCTGCTCTTCCAGAGGTCC
>LOJH01004834.1:0-10438 GCA_001685095.1 Ellobius talpinus
CCAAGCCATTTCCTATACAAGACTTAGACTCCATAGGATAGAATATTTATTAAAGCATTTAGCATACATTCCTTACTTAATATTGTTTATGCTGATTACAATTCTAATTATACTTAATATCTGTTCCTAGTGTATATAGTTTTTATTGGGTTTAAAACTCTCTTATTTAAAGAAAAGGGGCAAGTGCTGTGGGAGCACATTCTACTCCTTCAGCCAATAGCGTTTAAGTTACCAGCCCACTTGGACATGGTCTCTGATACTCTAAAAGCAGTTATAAAGCTTGCACCTGCTCTCTTGCTTCTGGCTCCCGCTTCTGGCTGCTAGACTCTGTTCCTGTTCATGCAGAGGACTGTTATATAGGACAGTGATCTGTAAGTTTTTCCCTTAAATAAATAACCCCATTCTAAACTGGTGTGGTATTATTTTGTGATTTCCATCTTCAGAGCCTCAATCCTGTGACTGCTGTTCTCTAGATGAACCTGGGCTCTCACAGCACACCCCACCCCCAAGAGTGCTGTTCATATTGTCTTGGGGAGGCATGGGGGTGAGAGTGCATGGCAGTGGGTATGCATGGGAGTGTGCTTGCACAGGGGATGAACATGTGGTGGGCACGCATGGGGTGTGTGTGAGGATGAGTATATGTGATGTGCAGGGATGCGTTGAGCAGAGGCGAGCATGTGCAGGGAGTAACCACGTGTGTTGGGGTGACCAATATGTGGGTAGGGACGAATGTACATAGAGGGTGACTATGTATGCTGGCAAACATGTTGGGGGTGAGTCTGTACAGAAATAAGCATGTTTATAGGGTGTGTGTGAGGATATGTGTGGGTGATATATGTTCACAGCATATCTGTATGAGTCAAGACTCACATTCCTTCTTTATTTACAGTTGTGGAACATTCCTTTACACTGTGTGAATATATGTCACTGTGATTGGTTTAATAAAGAGCTACATGGCCAATAGCTAGGCAAAATTTGGGGGACAGAGAGAATGCTGGGAAGAAGGGCAGAGCCACCAGGAGTCACCAGCAGATGCAGAGGAAGCAGGACATGCAGGAGTAGTAACTAACCATGAGACATGCAGTAGCGGGTAAATTAATAGAAATGGGCTAAGTTACAGGAGCTAGCTAGAAATAAGCCTAAGCTATGGGCCGAGCTTTCATAACAATAAGTCTCTGTGCTGGTTTTTGTGAGCTGGCACCTCCCCTCCATTCTTCTACAGTTGAGTCTGGTCTCACAGCACCTAAAGTAAAAGACCCACAGATAGGCCATCTACCCACAGGGGTGGATAGCACAGTAGCACAGTAACTGGAAGGGAACACTTCTGGCTGTAGTCAAGCTCACTTTGTTAGCTGGAGATCTTAAGGTCTACCATCTGCACACCAGTCTTGTGCTCAGTGGGACTATGGGAGTCTCAGCAGCTGAGCAAGAGACTGGCTGATTGAGAAGAGGCTCTGCCCTGTGCTTGGTGAGCACCTAGTCTAAGTACCAGGAGCCCAGAGGAAAAGAGGCCTTTCCTTACAAACCAGAACCTGCCATGGAGACAATTGGGAGGCCAGGGATGAATTCATTTTCTAGAAAATGTTGGCAGCACTGTCCTCTTCAGTCAAGGGCACACTTCCAGAGGGACCTGCATGGACCTGCCATGCACTGTGGCTAAGCTGACCAGAGGACATGCTTTCAACCACTCGGCCCTATCCAGTAGGTAATTCCACAGAGCCTGCCTTGCAAATATCCCAGGCAGCTTCAGGGAGAGCTTCCCGGCTCCCTAGAAAACCAGGGGTCTTAGCTAGGGTTTCTATTGCTACAACAAAATACTAGACCAAAAAATCAAGTTGGGAAGCAAAGGGTTTATTTGGCTTACACTTCCACATTGCTCTTCATTATCAAAGGAAGTCAGGACAGGAGCCTGGAGGCAGGAGTTGATGTAGAGGTCATGGAGGGGAGCTGCTTACTGGCTTGCTGTCTGCTTTCTTATAAAACCCAGAACCACCAGCCTAGAGATGGCACCACCCACCATGGGCTGGGCCCTCTCCCATTGATCACTAATTGAGGAAATGCCTGACAGCTGGATCTCATGGAAACATCTCCTCCTCAGCTGAGGATCCTTCCTGTCTGGTGACTTTAGCTTGTGTGAAGTTGACACACAACCAGCATACTGGACAAGCCCCAGCACATCTGAGGCTGGAGCCTCTGGCTTGCCTGACTTGGCATTTCCTGTAGGAATTCTCTTTGCTGAGACATGTATGGACCCTGGGCTGGTGCAGTCCTCTCAGTGCTTCCTCACAGCTGAGCTTCAGACCAGATGTCACCAGCAGAGCAGATATAGAAGAACAGTAGCTTATGGCCAGTCTTACTACAGGGAGCCCTAAGCGCCTTCCCCAACTGAGCTCAGTGACCAATGTGACCCTGCCTTCCTCAGCTGAACTCAGTGATCAACGTGACCCCTGCCTTCCTCAGCTGAACTCAGTGATCAACGTGACCCCTGTCTTCCTCAGCTGAACTCGGTGATCAACGTGACCCCTGCCTTCCTCAGCTGAACTCAGTGACCAATGTGACCACTGCCTTTCTCAGCTGAACTCAGTGACCAATGTGACCTCTGCCTTCCTCAGCTGAACTCAGTGACCAATGTGACCCTGCCTTCCTCAGCTGAATTCAGTGATCAAAGTGACCCCTGCTCACCCTTACTCGCAGCTGCTCCTTGGTTTCCCAGTGTCATTACTCGGAGACTCCAGGGAAGCCCCCGACTTTACCACCTAGCCCCGTTAGGGGCTCTTCTCTGATCTACCACAGGCTCCCCTAACCTGAACTTCTCCCCAGGTGCTGGTTCTCTGCTGGCTACAGAAGAAAACCACTCTCCCCATTTGGCCAAGTGCCTTCCACAGTTGGGCATCACCGCATCAGAATTCCTCCAGAGCAGCACCCAGCTGCCCTGGCCTCACAACACTTTCAAGGCCCTGCCCTTCACCTGTCCTCCTCCTCTGCCTCTGCATTCTCGTCCTGTGTGCCCATTAAATCAACATCCCCCATGTAAGGTCACTTAAAGTGCAGTCCCCTCTTTCTGGGCTCAAGTCAGAGACCCCAGTCCCCCTGGAGGCCATGTAGGTGCAGAGTCCCTTGGATGGCCCTCAAGGGGCTACTAGGTTGGTCTGTAAGCTGCCATGCCATCTGATTCACCACCCCCTCAGCCCGTCTGTTGCTCACCTGCTGGTTCCGCAGAGCATCCAACTCCCTCTCCAGCCAGGTCCGCAACCTGCGTTCCATCTGCTCCCGCTTCTCGCATGCAGACTGCAGCTGGGTCAGGGCCTGCTGCAGCTTCTCAACCTTCTCCACATAGGCTTGCTTCTCTCGTAGCTGAGGGAGACAGCGAAACAGTAACGAATGGACACCAGTCAGTGCTGCGGTTGGGCCGGAAGACAGCTGGAGACCCCAGCTAAACTGCGGATGTGTTCACTGCCCCATTCCGTCCCTCAGGAGCCTGTGGCAGGTACAGCAAGATGGCCAGGAGGTTAAGGATGGAAGGTCCCCTGACGGCCTGCTATGGGCCTTGTGAACAGTTCTGCATTTTCTGCCTCATTACTGGTTTTAATCATAGCACCTACAGCCACTGGAAACAAGATCAACAAAACTTAGTCTCTAAAGTTAAATGAAAAATCATAAATCAGATGTTATTTACATTATCACAACTGTATCTTCTACTTATACATAGATCCATGTAAAAAAAACTGGAAAAGAGCCTTAAAGTACTTGGTACTTGTCACATTTATCTGTATGGCAGAAAGGTCATTTCTGCGAGAATAAGAAATTTATTATTTTCTAATTTTCTTTAGTAAATAATTATTTCTATAAGTAATACATGATAAATATAATTAATAAAACAATACATTATGTAATGAACATGTACATTTATTTCTACAATGGAGGAATTATATATATATTATATATACATATATGATTTGTATATATGCATACACACATATGTGCCCCTTTGTACATTTGCTAGTGAATGGAGTAACTTTCTCCTCTGCAGCTGGATAGCTTCCAACAGGGACAGGAAGGGCACAGTGAATACCCGAGGCCATGACTGAAGTAGGAATGAATGTGAAATGATTATATAAACACACCATCAGGTACGGGTTTAGTGTCAGCACCCACAGTGCCAGTCCTAACCCTCAATACTGGGCACTCTGTCTGCTCTGGGAGTCTGGCTCACATTCACAAATCCAGGTGCTTTCTAGCTTCCTGGGAACCAACTTGAGCCAAGAAATCATACCAAAACATTTACTGGATCCGGTGCTCTGCAAGAAGACAGCGATGTTGTTTTCCTGTCTCTTTATGAGTGACTCAGCTCTGCACTGAAGCACAATCACACAGGCAGGCAGCGACGTGGCAGGTCTGGCAGCCTGTTGATGAGGGAGGCTCTGCCATGAGCCATGCCTGCTTTTGCTCAGCCTTATCAGAGTTACTGGAATAACAGAGCCCTTCCATTTGTGCTAGGAGGGGACAGCTACAACCAACTTTAGGGTAAGTTTCTTTCATGGAGCTTGATTGTTACTTTAGCAGGCTTCTGAGAGTCTGCAGGCAGGTTCCTGGGTTAGTGGCCGTGCTGGAGCAAATGCTGTGGTGTACCACCATGCACACCTAATGACTATACAGCCAGCTTGAGACCTGTCTAGGCATCTGTTAGCCAGAGTGAGCAGTGTCTCCGGTGCCTGGGACAGACCAGCTCCCGGCCAGTCCTCAGTGCTAATGTTAAGTGAAGGTGTATATCCCTGAGCATCTGCAGGATCCTCGAACGTGTGGCTCTGCCCCTCTATTGATTTCAGCCTGAAGGCTGGCAAGGAGGATTTCCCGATGAGGATGATTTGTGACAGCCGTGCTGCCAGCTGGAGTTTGCAGAGCACTAGGGTACCAGGCACTGTGCTCTGTACTGTCTCTCAGGTGCTCCTCTGGTGACATAAGAAGCCATGCTCTGCGCCACCTCCACACTCTATACCATGCTATATACTATACTCGGTGGATGGGAAACGGGCCACATGACTCAGTGTCATGGTCACATAGCTGGTATGTCAGGGAGCTTGTACACTCAACTTTTACTAGCCTGGCTCCACATCCGTACTGCAACAGCAGGTAAAGTAGTACGAAGTGAGCAGTGGGTACAAGATCCTGGGATGAATCAAAACCCTTCCAAAGAAACCTGTGTAAGAACAGAAAGTGGGAGTGACAGCCAAGACCTGAGCCATTTTAGAAAGAGCTTCGTTCAGCCAGACAGACATATAAAAGTGAGGCCAAGAGAAGACCATGGCAGAGTTTAGGAATCAATGACAGGAGCCATGAGAGTGACCAGTCACATTTCAGTGGCCCATAAATGACTTTCACTTCTGCGAGGTCTACGAACACTAAATGGAAGGGCTGACAAAATGGCTCAGCAGGTGCTTGCTGTGCAAGTATATCAACCTGCATGCTATGACACATGTCCTCCTCCACATGCATGCTATGACATGGGTCCTCCTCCACATGCATGCTATGACATGGGTCCTCCTCCACATGCATGCTATGCATGCTATGACACATGTCCTCCTCCATGTGCATGCTATGCATGCTATGACACGTGTCCTCCCTCACATGCATGCTATGCATGCTATGACACGTGTCCTCCTCCATATGCATGCTATGCATGCTATGACACAGGTCCTCCTCCACATGCATGCTAGGACTTGTGTCCTCCTCCACATGTATGCTACAACACATGTCCTCCTCCACATGTATGCTACAACACATGTCCTGCTTCACATGTATGGTATGACACAGATCTTCCTCCACATGCATGCTACAATACGGGTCTTCCTCCACATGCATACTGACATGTGTCCTCTTCCACATGCATGTTATGACATGGATCCTCCTCTACTTACATGCTATGACATGGATCCTTCTCCATATTCATGCTATGACACATGTCCTCCTCCACATACCATGCACACACAATATTAATACATTTTAAAAGGGAATAAATGAAAGAATTTACAAAATTGAATTTCCTTAGTTCCATGCATGGAGACAAGTCCTCAAGAGTGATTTTACTAAGGACAACAATACAGGCCTCCCTCACTCAGAGCGGACCCACTGTCAAAGGTCACTTTCTATGATGACAAGGTAGATGGCTCTTGGCTGCCACTCAGGATTCTCCTGCTGGTATTAAAATCTCAGCTTTCACGTGGGAGTTGCAGGGTTAAAAAGAAACCTAAGGGCCCAGCCCTCACTGCCTTCTGTTCCAAGCAGCAGGCTAAGTATTGGCCTGCTCTCTTGCTGTCCTCCAAACTTGCTGCCATCTACTTACCAAGATGATGTCTGCTTAGGGTGCCCCATCACAGAGGTGCCAGCCACCTCTGCAGGGAGCCACAGGTACAGGCCTGCAGGTAACCCCTCTCCTCCTCCTGCCTCAGTTTACAGCCCAGAGTCCCTAGGTTACACCTTACACATGATCTTTGGATTCCTCCCTCTCTTGGGGTAAAAGGGACAGTCAATGCAAAGACAAAGCTAAGCTAAAGAGTCGGTTTCATACAGACTGCTAAACCAGCATTTCCTGGGTTCGGGGTATAGCGTATAGCACCAGCCCAACCCACCTGACTAATCCTTGGCCTTAGAATTGAGAGCACAAATACCCAGCCATGGCAGCTCCCTTTGCTCTACCGGCACCAGTAGCTTCTGGTCATGCCAATCATTTGCAGCTCTGGGCACTTGCCTACCAACAGGGTAGGCTTTGGGTCCTTGCTTGGATCGTGCTCTTACTACCTGCCTCTCAGATTCTGCCTGCCTCCGTGAAGGAAAACCCTTTTACTCATTTGCATCTGGGGGGTTCCTCACAACTCTCCTGTTTCTCCTCTGTCCCTTTCCCACGCTGCTCTCACCTCTTCCTCCAGCTTGATGACTCTGGCCTGGGCATTGCTCAAAGCCTGGTCCAGGATCTCAATATGCCTCCGATGGTCCTCACTTGCATTCCGCACTGCTGCCAACTCCATTTCCAACTTTTCCTTTTCCTTCAAGAATTCTTTGTCTGGAAGGGAAAAAAAAAACAAAAAAAAAAACCCAGAAGAAGCTCTGTCAGAAAGTGCTCAGCCTCGGGCTCATTGCCAGGGCTACATACAGCTGGCAAGGACTGAAGATAAAAACCATGCAAATAGCAGTGAGTTGCTGTTGCTGCTGCTGCTGCTGCTGCTGCTGCTGCTACTGCTGCTTGGCAGCAATGAAGAGTGAGTAAAGGAATGACTTCCTCAAACGCACCCTTGACTCTGCTCAGGACGTGCGTCCAATGACAAGGCGCTGGGTTGCATCAGTGGGACAGTGCATGCTAAGCATGTGCAAGGTGCTGGGTTTGATCCCAGCATAACAAGGAGGAAGCGGAAAGTGCATGCCGGAGCCAGGAGCCCCACGTTCTCCTAGACTCACTTCTCTACAACACCGACTGTGATGCTCCCACCTGTGACCTGTGAGTTCACTGCATGCTCCCAACCTCCCTTGCTTGCATCCATCTTTCAAGCTTCGGGTCAAAGGGCAGGTGCCACTTGCAATAATATTAAAATTCCCATTCATGGAATGGTAAACCGAGGTCTCTAAGAAGGGGTTCATTCACTGCAGCATGATGAGGAGGGAGCCTCAAGCCTGACTCCCTTCTATGAGGGGTCCCAAATCTTCCCCTAGTCCTGTCAAGAAGGGATAGAACTTCAAAAACCGTTGCCCTGTTCTACAAAAGATGACGGTGACATGCCTTTGCAAGTAGAAGGTGTGACCTAATCGCCTCCTCCACCTTTCTGATCAGTCTTCCCAAGAACAGGAAAGACCATGGCCATAAGACAACTGTTTCTTATGGAAAATGTATTTCTAGCTACAAAAGCAGTATTTTTTCTCATTTTAAAAATACATTATTTAGATAAGCTTTCTACAGTATGAAAATGCTTGAAAGAATTTAAATGTGAGAATCAAGGTGTCAGGCTAGGTGGTGCAGGCCTGTAATCCTAGATACTCAGGGAACTGAGGCAGGAGGATGACAAGTTCGAGGCCTGACTGGGTTACAGTGACTTCAAAGCTAGCCTGTGCAACTTAGTGAAATCCTGCCTCAAAAGAAAAGGTCAAAGCGGGCTGGAAATGTGGCTCAGTGGTAGAGTACTTGCCTAGAATATGCATGCCTAGATTCAATCTCTATTATAAGCAAAAACAGAGTAAGGGGTTGGTTATAATCCTACAAGAGAACTCCATACAGCCATCCATACTAGAAAAAAAACATCATGATTGATGTGCTTGCTGGCTAGTCTTTCACCAACTTTACACAAGTTAGGGTCATCTGGGAAGATAGAGCTTCACTTGAGAAAATGCCTCCATGAGATTGTCCTGTAAGCAAATTTGTGGAGCATTTTCTTAATGATTGATGTGGGAGGGCCCAGCCCACTGCAGGCAGTACCATCCCTGGGCAGGCGGTCCCATGCTGTAAGAAAGCAAACTTAGCAAGCCATGGGGAGCAAGCCCGTAAGCAGCTCTCCTCCATGGCCTCTGCTTGAGTTCCTGCCCTGGTTTCCCTGATGATTGTAACCTATGAGTTAAATAAACCCTTTCTTCCCCCAGGGAACTGTTGGTCATGGTGTTTTTTACAGCAACAGAAGCAAACTAGAATGACTGATAAAAGGTAATCAACAAAACCATGCACACAATATTTATATTTATAGAACAGACGTGTAACTCCAACAGCAGTTAGAGCAGAATTTGGTTTTCTATATCACGCCACCTGAACACTGGTACCAACCCTCTCAGCCCCACACACTGGAAGCTACACCAGCATGCTGTAGTGGGTGCAGGCATTCACTCAACATTTCCTTCCACGGCAATCACTTATGAATGTAAATAAGCAGCTCTCGAGCACAGAGGGCCAGCACTGTGAGCTGAGAAGCAACTGAAGGAGGATTTCTCCAAAGCTGCAGAAAAGGTGGGTTTGGATGTGGGGCAAAAACTTGTTTGTCCACAGAGTCACCAGGAGTGTCAACAGGGCTCTCAGGAACCGAGCACACCTAGTGCACTGGGTAAGGAGGGAAAGGCCAGGAGCAAAGGCTATGCCCGAGGCCCATTGTCAGTTGAGGCAGAGCAGGACTTGGGGCGTCTGGCACCCACTGTCATGTCCTTCTCACTAAAGTGAGCCACTCTCGCCATAGCAAGTTATGCCAGTGGGGCCAGAGGCAGAAGGCTTCAGGAGACAGCTACTGCTCAGCTGGGGACAGGGTGTGCTTCCTGGGAAGGAAGGTGACTCCGGTCACCAACACCCGCTCCCAGAGCAGAGCTAGACTTCAGGCTTCTTCTGTCCTACTGCAGTGACCAACTACCATCCTTCCTTCGCCTTCCGTGAGGTTTCCATCTGTGCGCACAGAACACAGGCTTGAAAGCCCTGAGCAAGTGGGTTGTTGGCCCCACCATTCACGGCCCCCATGGGACCTCAGCACTTCACCTTTTCTGTCAAACCCTTGGAGAGCCAAGAACAATCTCCTAGGGGCTGGATGAAAATGCTGGGAGCATGGGACCTGACAGCCTTGTCCAGATCTGAGCACCCAGGGTGATTGGGTCCAAGCTCATTTGGTTATGAATCTAAGCATAAAGATTCCTCTCTTTACAAAAGGTACACATTCCTTTTGATTCAAAGCAGTCAAGCAGCAGGCTAAGCTTATGAACAGAAACTGTGACAATCACTTAGTGCTTTCCAAACCGATGGTTGTAATTGTTAGGTTACAATGGCAGGTGTTCTGACACTCCAACATGTGCACACGCACATGTACACACAAGCATTGATGCACAGGTGCAAGCACACGCATGCACGTGCACGCACACACATACATATATGGTTCATGGAGTCAACTGGCAAGAGTACATCCATATAAAACTAATGGGTTTTTTGTTTGTTTGTTTGTTTGTTTGTTTTACAGAAAGATGAAACTGGGGACATGACCAGCAAACAAAGCCAGTTCCACAAAGCCACACTTTATATTTTCTCTATCTGTGGACGTGAGTGTAGGGTAAAAGGAACAACTGGAGCAGGAATCCAACCAATCACTGAGCACCCTGACTCTGAACCCAGAGCCAGTGAAAGAAACACACCCTGTATTTGAGACCTGGGCCAGGGAGAGAATCTAAAGACACATGCCCTGACTCTGAAACTAGTGTCAAAGAAACACACGTCCCTAGAATCAGAGCGAGTGAAAGAAGGATGGCCTGGTCCTAAGATTAGAGTCGAAAAGCTAAAAAGGACCAGTGAAAGAAACACAGTTTGGCTATGAAGTCAGAGCCATCTCTGCCTCTGACCAGCTAAACTGACCAATCCCTGACCAGGGAAAAACTAACCAATCCCGTCTCCCTGAGAAAACTCCGCCCCTAAGAAGCCCTATAGAAGCCTCTCCACCCC
>LOJH01004834.1:10527-24499 GCA_001685095.1 Ellobius talpinus
AGAAAACTCCGCCCCTAAGAAGCCCTATAGAAGCCTCTCCACCCCTTCAGTTAAAAGCTGTTTATCCCTCCCTGGCAGAGGCAGCCACTCTCCTGGATTCCTCCTTCCCAAATAAATCTCTTTCTCAAAAGAGTCCTGGGTGACGACCTTCATTGGCAGGCACAGAGCAGAAGAACCTGGCTGGGATGTCCCTTAGGGGACTGAGCTGAAAGACCTTGCTGAGACGCTCCCGAGGGGGCATCAGCAATGGGAAGCAGAACAGAACAGAAGAACCTTGCTAGGAAGCTCCTTAAGGGGAGCTGAGCAAGGCCAGCACAGGAAAAGTAACAACTTTTTGTTGCTCGAGGAGATCGCTACATTTCTGCACCTGGCTTCCCTTCAGCAGAGTGTTAGCGGAAGAAATATCTTGGGCCAGAGAAGAGGCAGATAGCTCTGCTAGGATGCTCCTGTAAGGGAAAAGAGCAGAGCTCAGCTGTAGCTGCTCTCCAGGAGAAGAGCAGGATCCTTATATACTGAGGGATATATCCCATCCCCCACTGCACCCCAGTTTTAAGTAGCCTGGCTTCCTGATAGTCAGGACACCTTTCCTCGAGGGCTGAGCTGTCCCATTGCAGCTCCAGCCTCCGGAGCTGTCCTATTGCGGCTTCCCCTCTCCAACCCAGAGCTGTCCTATTGCAGCTCTAAGTATATCCTGGCTTCCCAATAAGTCAGGATATCCCAACGCCACTATTGTATCACATTCCCCTACAGTGAGATTGCAGATGGAAGGGACTAGACCAGCAGGAAGGATGAACAGGAACAGGAGAGTAACAAAGGGTGTGTGTGTGTCAATATATACACATAAGAAAATGCGTGATGAAACCCATTATCTTACACAGTTAAAGCAAGATAATAAGATAAATTTCAAATATCAGAGCTGGTAAGATGGCTCAACAGGTAAAGAAGCCTGCCACCCAGCCTGGTGACTTAAGTCAAGTCCTAGGATCCGTACGGTGGAATGATAGCTCCTGCGAGTTGTCATCCGGCCTCAAAGTGTATGATGCCACATGTGCACTGCCATATACAATAAAAATACTGCAAAATAAAAGATTTTAAGTAATAAAAAGAGCTTTGCATGGTGGCTCACACCTATAATTCCTGAGGAACTGAGGCAGGAAAATCATGAATTCATGGCCAGTCTGGCGACTTTAGACTCTGTCCTTAAGTAGACTTCACACAGGCCACGAGCTCCTGGCCCACTGACAGGAAGTGGTGCTCTTGATCACATGGTTTCCAAACAAGATCCAGGGTAATACCTATCATAGCATCTGCCATGCTTACTTTGCATCACACCATCCAGGCCCGCTGTTTGAGGCGGGTATCATCTGCCATGCTTGCTTTACATCACACTCATGTGGGCTGCTGTTTGAGGTGGGTATCATTATTATTTATTGTTCAGCTGAAGAAAATGGCACTAAGAATGCAAAAATACCTTACCCACGAAGTTACCTTTGTTAGTGGCAATGGCAGAATTTGCACTCTTACCCTGCTAGTTTAACTATGCACTTGCCCATGTAACTGTACACAAACACACACTTCAGAATCACAGAAGACTACACAAAGGTCTCATTATAACCCAACCCACCACTGCATAGACTCAACTCACACTAGAATTTTCCAAATACTTCACATTACAGTCACACATGTGTCCATTCACAAGTATTAATTAGGCAGCCTGGAGGCAGCACACAGCACTGGTGAAAAGCTCGGGATGGATATCAAGAAAGGTGAGTTTTGCAGCAATGCTTTGAATGCATCCCAGTGTATGCTGGAGGTTGAAACTTCCTGTTATTATAAAGATCCTCAGGATGTTTTGAATCAAGAGAGCCCTGGACCTGAGCATGAGGCATCAGATCTTGTCTAAGGAGCCGTGGACAAAGTATGAGGAGGACAAATCCTACCTTGAATAGGGTTCAGATAGGTCTGAAAGAGGTCATTAGGGAAAGAAAAGAGAGAGAAGAAGGGGCGAAGAAGTGATCTTGTGGTTGAGATACGTGGATGTGCCTGGTCTCGGCATATTTTTATAAAGTTGTTTCAACCTGAACCACAATTTAACAATTATTTGTTCTGCAGATGCCTCGCTTTAAATAAATATCTATTGTAACCATAAAAAGAATCTAAACGCTATTCTGGCCTATATCTTTTTAGTAGGAACATCTGAAGAGGATGTCTTCTTAGCACCAAATCTGACTGGAAAATGAATAAAGTGAGAGCATGCCGCGTGATTCTGCGAGAACTCACTTGGGAGTCTCTCACTGCCCACTCACGTCATTGAGACTTCCAACACAGGAGCTCCGTGCTCACTCACCAGCATGCATCTTGGGGTAAAATGGGAAACTTTCATGAGATTCCGGCACTAAGAGTTGGCCTTTGGGGAAAGTGGGAAGATAAAGAAAAGCAAATCCCAATTCTAGCCTCGGCTTTGCAACTGAACATTCGCAGGGGATGTGTGTGTGTGTGTGTGTGTGTGTGTGTGTGTGTGTGTGTGATAGTATCTTTTGTACCCCAGGCTAGCCTTGAACATGAGATGAAGCTGGAGCACCCTGACCTTCCGCTCTTCCTGTTTACAGCTCGTGATTGCTGGGATTGCCAGTGCGTACTACCACACCTGAGTTATGCTAGGAGTGGAACCGGGATTGGGCGGACTAGGCAAGGACTTGCTACACTACTGCGCTCCAGCTGCTGCAGTTGCTGCCACCTCCTCCCTCCTCTCCTCTTCTTCCTCTTTCACTGCCAGCGGTGGGAAATGAGATCAGTAAACTGTGGTCCATGGCCTGCTTTTCCTTTTATTGGGATGTGGCTCTGCCATGTGTTTAGGAATTATCTGTGGGTGTCCCAGGGCTACAGAAGAAGAGCTGAACACCTGTTTCCAGGCCTGCGCTTCACACCATCATCCCTCAGCAGAAAGAGTGTGCTTGTCGTGGCCTGGAACAGAGTTCACCAACTACTGGTTTAAATCAAAGATCATGGAGGCCAGTTCATTGGAAACTGAGTAAATTTTTACCAAATGCCTCTAAGTTCCTGGTTCTGGAAACAACCAAGTAGGAGCTTAACGGTAGGGAAGGCAGGTCAGACCCCGCTTTTAGAGAGTGAATGGGGCAGTGGAGGAAATGATCATCCATTACTGATCTGTAGTTGTGGTGGGTGCGCACAGAGGAAAAGCTGCAGAACGCACATGGACTGTGTAGCCGGAATATCTAACTCCTCTCAGAAGGCTTCCCTAAGTAGCTGCCATTTGCCTGGCTTACTGGACAGCTTCCTGTTCCTGCGAGGGTTCCCTGAGGCCACATGAAGTCCAAACGGTGTTCCACTTCCTCCATCCATCTGGCTCATTGCATAGTGGAAGGAATATGCCCGCACGTAAGCAGCCCAATTTTTAACTCTGTCACTATGATGCCAAGTAAAACAACCATTAATGTGAAAATCATAACAGGCTTCCTGGAGGCAGCCAGACATCACCACATGACTGCAGTCTCCTTTCACCAGCTCTGTTCATTAGGCAAGGACAGCCAGAGCCTAAATGAACTACCATTTACTTGGACACTAGGGAGAAGATTCCTTTGAATATAGAATAACCATCCTGTAGACCGTACTCATCTAGTCCCTGTAGAGACTGGGCTTCCTCGAGGGTGCTTGCCAGAGTTAAACCAAGTGGATGAAGCCCTGGGATGTTCTGCCTCTATATGGCATGGCTGAGCAAGCCTTGAAGGCATTCTTGGGGAATTTGCTCCCCTGAGAGTTGTCAAGTGTGGAGACCAGGCCCCTGTGTTGTTCTCACACGACTACGACATCCTGGAAGAGCACACATGTTCAGCCAGTCAGGTCTGCCTCATCCAAAAATGTCACAAGGCTTGACACAACCCCTTAAAAATTACATAAAATGAAATTTCATATCTCCTAACCTAGCTTCCCCAAATCTAATATTTTCTTTTTAGCTCCCTAGCCTAAAACAGAAAGAAATCTGAAGAAGTTAATTTTCATAAAGAAATGGCTTTAAAAAAAAGCCCAATGACTGACAAGTTGCAACTAAGCTTGACAAACATTCCCAGGGGTCTGCTTTTGTGGTAACCTGCCTTGAAGTGGGGGAGAGAATGGGAAAGTGTGGACTTCAGTTAAGCTGAAAGACAAAGAAACCCCAACTTCAAACAGCCAGACCAAACAGGTGATGGTCTATAGTCTTGTTCTTCAGTAACGATTTAGCTTGACACTGTCATCCTACAATCTATAAAAATTTGGAAAAACATACAAGCAAAACCATGAAACAAATCTTTGAATTCCTCTAGTGACAATGTTATATAATCATAGGGAACAGGAAGGGGGACTTCCTCAAGGTCCTCAAACTCCTGGGCACTGAACTTCCAGGACTGTCCACACTGGCAGGTCTCATGACTGAGCAGAGCCCAGAAGACTGGTGTAGTCGCCACCTTGGCCTTCAGAACTCAAGGGCAACTACACAGAGCAGAATTCAGTTTTTATTGTTATTCTTTAAGTGTGCGTCTGTGTCCCTTTGTACTTACATGTTTTGCATCAGGTGGACACCAAGCTCCTGACTATCTACCTCCTCTTTCCCTCCCGAAGTGGTTGTCAACCCCACACCCCACCCTTCTCTTCAGCACATGTATCCCTGTGTCCATTACTAATGTCGGGCTGTCTTGCCCTTCTCTGAACCACATGCTAGAGCCCCCAAAGGACTCTTTGAAAAGGACGCTGCCTCTTGAATGAGTGATATTGAAATTATGATGACTAGGGTTTGATTATCTTTGTTCTCCTTTGTTCTATTACTAGGGTTTCTGGGAGAATATCATGCAACAGAGCATATGAACAAGTAGACAGAGATGTGGTATTCATGCCTGTAATTCTGTAGCCACATGCTGAATGAAAGCCTGGTGGGGCACACCTCCCATTCAGCCTTCTGCACAGCTCTGCGCCTTTCGTCACAGCTGCTCACGATGCTACAGATGGAAGAGGAAGACTGCAGCTCAACTTCACCTCATAATCTGGCCCAAACTTGTACTTCCTGCATCTCATTAGTAAGGGTGACTGTTCATTATAGTTTGAAGAGGAATTGAACACTGGGACACTTGGTTGTGCTGTTTGGGGACATTGTAGAACCTTCAGGAGATGGGACTTTGCTAGAGGAAGTAAGCCACTCAAGGGTGGACCTCGAGGTTTATATCTGCTTCCTGTCCTCTCCCTGTTTCCTGACGGCTTCCTCGATGCAACCAGCCACTTCATGTCCTTGCCATAATGCCTTACTGGCCATAATGAACTTTATCCCCTCAAGCCTGGACCAGAAATAAACCTCTCTTCCTATAAATTATTTCTTGTCGGGTATTTGGCCACATCAATGAGAAAAGTAACTAATACATCACCTATCTGGTTGCTTTGGTCTTATCTATTCCATGCTGCCATTAACCAGTTGGTCCCCAACCCATACGAATGTATCATTTGCTTCTCTGGCCTCAGTCTCCATTTCTGGCTTCTGTCTCAGTAGAAGACATTGAAGTGTCCATATATTAAAAGTGTTTGTTCTTCCTGGCCAAGGTTAGTCCCCCCTAGTTTGTTATCTACACTACCTATGTAACTGGACTTCAAAACATTACACATAAACGGGAATCACTCATCTTTTAAGAATACACTGTTGAATAGTGTTAGATTTATGTCTAATATGGCATAAAACTAAAAACAAGTAAAAATTTGACATAAAACCAAGAAGGTGTTAGGTGCAGTTACTGGAAAAATCTCTAAGATAATGAACATCATAATCAGTCACAGCCTACTGTAAGGAGAAGCTTCTCTGATGAGGGTTGAATGATGCACTGACTTATGGGTACAATAGGCCATTGGGAGCCATTTTACATTGTTCTTTTAGCAGAATAATGTAGCATGCTCTCACCTGGAGTCTGTTACCTGTCTAACCACGTGTTCTTGGTCACTGACAGTGTCAGGTATAGATTACATCTTGTGGGTGGGCTTTAAATCTAATGGTTGAGGGATTGGTTGCTCCCACAACATTTATGACACCATTGCACCTGCGCACATATTTTGACAGACAGTTATCGTAGCTTGGAGGCTCACAGCCAGGTGAGACTGAGATGATTTTCACTTCAGCGACATGCTGAGTCAGGGACCGTGCTATTGCTGT
Organism: Ellobius talpinus; assembly: GCA_001685095.1. Lineage (NCBI taxonomy): Eukaryota > Metazoa > Chordata > Mammalia > Rodentia > Cricetidae > Ellobius > Ellobius talpinus. Next base: position 16,712 of record LOJH01004834.1, read on the forward strand.
GATAAGACCCAGCAGCAAGGCAAGTTAGAGAGGAGTTTGTTATGGTTTCAGAGTTAAGAGTCCACCATGGCAGCAACTGTGGCAGGAGGAGGTTGGCACAACAGCAGGGGCAACTGAGAGCTCTCATCTCAACTAACAGCAGGAAGCTGAGAAAGCCGATTCAAAATGGTCAAAGTCTTTAAACTCTCAAACCTGCTTCTAGTGATATACTTCCTCCAAGAAGGCTACATGCCTCCTAAGTCCCTCAAAGAGCACCATTAGCTGGGGACCAGGAACTCAAATTCCTGAGACTAGGGGACATCTCACTCAAGCCACCATACAGATATGGCACTTTGCAGTACTATGAATGCTTGCTTGCAAGTATAAACACGGGGAGTATCTGCACTATAACTGGGGAATGTGCTAATTTCCTCTGCTGTGGAATAATTCTTCTGTACATTGTAAAGATGTGTTGCTATCATTGTTAATAAAAAGTTGATTGGCCGATAGCTAGGCGGGATTTTCAGGACCAAGCAAATGCTGGGAGGAAGAAGGGTGGAGTCTGAGGAGTTACCAGCAAACACACAGAGAGAAGCAAGATGAGTGTGCCCCGTTGAAAGAAGGAACCACCACATGGCAAGGGGTAGATGAGAAATGGGTTAATTTAAGTTATATGAACTGGCTAAAAACAAATCTAAGCTATCGGCCAGGCATTTATAATTAATATTAAGTCTCTGAGTGGTTATTTGGGAAGCAGTTGGTGGAACAGAGCTGATTGTGGTCCCAATGAAAACTGCCTACATTTCTCAGTATTCAAAAGGTCTTCAGGGTTCACTAAGGAAAAAGTCCTATGTAAATGGGGAATAACATCTCACGTCCATCTCTTAGCCACACCAGAAGAGTGGAACATTTGGAATCCTGACAATACTGAAGCAATGGGAGGTGTTCTGTGAAGGTTCCGAGTGGGAAGAGGGGGGTGCACTGTGAAGGTTCCGGGTGGGTAGAGGGGTGCGCTGTGAAGGTTCCGGGTGGGTGGAAGGGGTGTGCTGTGAAGGCTCCGGGTGGGTAGAGGGGAGGTGCTGTGAAGGTTCCAGGTGGGTAGAGTGTGGGGTGTGCTGTGAAGGTTCCGGTTGGGTAGAGGTGGGTACACTGGTTAAGGAGTGCCATTACCAAGCCTGTCTGGATTGCCTTGCCTAGACTAAATTGCCTAACACACCAACCTTGGGATACCTCTAAGCAGTTGAAAATGCCTGTGGCCTCTTTGTCTATGCCTTTGAAAGCCAGCAAAGCATATTTGCGAAGAATAAATCACCCCTATAAATCCAGAATGCCTTGATGCCTGACTGCTGATGCTTTAGCTTTGAGGCAGAGGTGAAAGTCTTCAGGAATGTGAGCTTGCCAACACCAAACCCTACCATTCCATCAGCACCAGCCTAGGCTGAGAGACCAAGTCAATGCTCATTCCATCGCATGAACTACGTGATAGACTTACACCCTGAGCACAGCCGGCACGTCTCCCTCTGTCAAGGCACACAGTTATCCAAAAGAAAGGTGTCAACACTGTCCGTGCAAATGACACAGAGGCCCTGACTTCTGTCTTAGAGTTTCTGTTGCTGGGATGAAACACCATGACCAAAGCAAGTTGGGTTGGGGAGGAAAGGTTTATTTGGCTCACACACAATGTGGATTGTAGTTCATCACCGAAGAAAGTCGGGATAGGAACTTAAACATGGCAGGAACCTGGAGGCAGGAGCTGATGCAGAGACCAGGGAGGGGAGCTGCTTACTGGCTTACTCCCTCCGGCTTGCTTAGCTTGCTTTCTTACAGCACCCAGGACCACCAGCCCAGGGATGGCATCACATACAAAGAGCCAGACCCTTCCACATCAATCACTAATTACCCTAAGGGTTTGTCTACCGATCTTATGAAGGCATCTTCTCAGTTGAGACTGCCTTTCCAGTGATGCTGTCTTGTGTAAAGTTGGCATAAACCAGTGAGCACAGCTCCCTTCCATAAGCCAAGATGAGGCGGCAAATACACGGCATCGATATGAACTACACACTCTTCATTAAGCAGGAGTTAAAGGGTCAAAGGGTCACTGCTCTTTTTGTAACCCTAGAGCCCACAGTAATCATCTCCTGCAGGACTGCAAAGGAATGTCAGGAAAAGCCTGGCTTAAGCCCCTGTCAAAGGTGGAATTTAAATAAAGGGGGGCGGGGGCTTGAAACTGATCCAGTCAAGAATCAGCTTGGGAGCTAGAAAGGAAGTTAGGCCAAACTACCAAAAATCACAAAGTTCAGCGAATTTCTCTGTCTTCAGGATTTAGGGCTCTGACAAACCCATACATCAGGATACTATTATGAGAACATGCATGATTACTTCTTGAATATGCTAATTTTTGTTGTTTTGGATTGTCTTTATTTAAGCTGTGAGCACTTAGTCATGATGTTGCTAAGAATTATGACATATACCAGAATACAATTATCTAAACAGCGTTTTAAAATATGACATTTGGAGTTTTACATTTCTGGCTCATGCAATGAGTTTGCAAAAATTCACACCTTGGCTGATGGTTTTTCCAAACCCATGTGATGCTATCTATCATTTGCCTCTGGCAAAATTAATAAAATGTGTTCCCAATAAATCTGGAGGATCACAAAGACACCGGCCCTGCTCCTAAATTAAATGGACTCAGAGGCTTCTGCAACGCCAAGCATAAGTAAGGGGAGCATGGTGATTCACATGGAGGGTGTGCAGGAAGACAGCAGCCTGGCTGAACCCCTGAACTCCCAGAGCACAGCCTAGAAGCTACTATCACCCTTGCCTCAGTCTCCTGTATTTTAAAGATAAAACCTTTAGACACACAGACTTACTCTGGGACATGTACTGGCCCTCTGCAGCTTTGTCTTTGTGCCCATCATAGTCCCTGCTGGACAGCTGCCTGTTGGCTGTCTCCAGTCGATCTACAAACAAAGCAGAGATGAGCCTAAGTCATCACACAACAAAGAAACACGGTCAGTCCCAAAAGCTGCAGATGAGGAGGGAGATGATCAGGCAGGGGCCCAGACTGAGCAGTCTGGAGGTATTCTCCAAGCTATCGTGAGAAAAACCTTGTGGGGCTGGGAATGAGCTCAGTCAGCAGAGTTCATTCTGCAAAATCATAATGAATGGAGTTTTTATTCATGTGAAAGCTGCATCTGGCAGCATGCATCTGTCATCCAGCTCTGGGAAGTGGAGACAGAAGATCCCTAGGGTTTGATGGTCAGCCAGCCTAGTTTTATCAGCCAGCTCCCAGTTCGCAAGACCCCCACTCTCCAGGGGGGAAAAAAAAGCAGGGTGAGGCTAGCCAGATAGCTTGGCAGGTAAACAGGCTAACAATGAAGCCCAGACTATCTGAGTTAATTCCCAGACCCACAAAAAAAGCCAGATGCAGTGGTTGCATCTCTAGCCCCAGTCCTCTTGTGGAGAGTCAGGAGAATCACCTACAAGCTCGTCAGCCAGTTAGCCTGGAGCATGAAGTATGGCAGAAACAGCAAGGGTGACCGTGCCTCAACAAGGTAGAGAAAATCAACTCTCTTCTGAAGTAAACACACAGACACACACAGACACAGAGCCACACACATACCCCCCTCCCCACATACACACACACATGCATGAGCACACATAACAAAATTAAAAATAAGGTGGAGAATGGCCATGGAAGATCCAGCATTGACGGCATTAGACCAGGTTGCACCTCGGAGATCTCTGTTGAAGTCGTGAAGTCTCCGGATCTCGCCTTCCAGCTTGTTTCTCATTGCCTTGTCGAGAGACTCACGCTTGCTGGTGGACTTGACCAGGCTCTCGTAGGCTTCAGAGATCCTCTGCAGCTCTTTTTCAAACTGTAAGACAGACTTAGCATTAAAGTGGCACTTGTGACATGGCCTGTGTGATGCTGGCTGCTCAGCACCCTGCGTATGAGGCTGCATCATGGATGCCTTTCTGTACCTCAGGTTTTATATCTACTCCATTTCGCTCCTCGTTCTGCCCTGTAAGAGCTACAGTGATCCTATACAGGCGGTCTGTCAAGTCTGGCCACAGTCTAACTTCACCCAGTGAAGTCTCTTGGGACTGACAAGGGTCAGGGGTGAATCTAAACATAACCAAAACATCCCTTTTAAAAGATTTAATTTATTTGGTTATCATTATTATTATTTGTGTGTGTGTGTGTGTCCAAGGAGTCCAGAAGATGGTGTTGGATCCAGGCAAATGTGAACCACACAATAAGAGTACTGGGAACTCAGGTCCTCTGCAAGAACAGCAAGCACGCTTAACCACTGAGTCATATCTCCAGCCCCCTAAATATCTTGTTTTTATAGTATCATTTACAACGATTAATGAAGTTCCAATTCCACATAAGGAAGGTGTTAAAGTGGGGGAAAACAAGCATTCTGACCAAAACTCAGACCTGCAGACTCAAAGAACATTGTTCTTTCAGAAGACCCTGCCCCTGCCTCTGTGCTGAGTATTGTCTGTGAAACAGTGCTATGGAGAACAAATGGCCTTGAAGCTAACTGTAAACAGATGTGCAGTGGGAAACCTCTTCATGTGAAGGCATGATGGGGGATGGGATTGCAACTGTAGATAAAACTTTATTTGTTCATATTTTACCAGGTCAAGAAAGCTAACCATGGAGACTGTTATGTCACAGTGGGAGCCTAGCATAGTAGCATTTCCAAGGGGAAACCAACAGCTTCTCACAGTGCTGTGTAGCAGAGCAGACGAGATGAGATGAGAGCCAAGACAAGGGCCCAGCCTAGGTGCCCATCCAACAGACAAATGGGGAAAGAAAATGGACTGAACACACAGGGAAGTTTTCTCAGCTATAAAGAAAGACGAAGTTATGGCATTTGCTGAGAAATGGCATAAGTGAAGCAGGCCATACTCAGAACCACAGGATGTTTTTTCTCACAACCGATTCTAGTTTTGTTTTGTTTAAATCTAGCTGTACAGAGCATGAAATGTGAAGTGGCTGTGTGAAGAAGAAAGGGACACATAGCAGGGAGACAAGACTGTGTAACGGGGTAAATGGGCTGTACGCAAACTCGCATGTCAAGGCTTAGTGTGTGAAAATGTCAGGGTGGAACCCACTACTTTGTAAGCCAACTACAGAAGTTAGATGACTGGAGTGATACAAAAAAGTGGGGGGGTGAAAGGGACCATGTGGAAAGGCAGGCGATGGCTAAACCTTAACCATGGGTAGCAAAGCCCTGTGCCATCGATCACCTTTGTCACCAGAAGGCCAGAGGAAGTTTTCAGTCCCTCCATGGAATAGACATGTCATCTAAGCAGAGTGGAGCTGAGAGATCAGGTCCTTTGGTACCATGGGACTCTCCCTTAGGCCTCCTTCTACCAGAGTTGGCTCTTTCCTTTGTCCCACTTTCTGCTTCTTCCACAGCTGTCATGAGTGGCTGGTGTGTCCTAAATCGTGTTCACAATATGGCTGCCAAGGATACTCCTTCCTCTGAATTGCATTCAAAACAGGAAGTGCCAAGACAGGCCCTCAGGATCATAAGATCTCTATGAACATCCTTGTGCTCAGAAATGAAACCCAAGCATCCCATAGTGTCCTGACAATAACAGCCCATCATTTACCTCTCTCCTTTTCACAGCCCATCAAATTACCTCAGCACGTCACGTACCTTGTGAAGCTTGTCAGCATTGTCATAGCAGCCCTGAAGCTCCTGGTGAAGCGCACGGTTCTCCTCTGTGAGGATCTCCACCATCTGCTGGGCTCGCTCCACGATTGCAAAGGCATCTGGTCCAAGCTGCTGACTGGGGGAGGCGGGTGGAGGCTGTGGAGCAGCAGACAGGCTCATGGGAAGAGGGAGAGGCAGGGAGACAGGGTGCAGTGGTCCACTGACGGAGGAAGTCTGAGAGGACATGGGGCTGTGCTGCTGCACCGTGGATGGAAAGGGAAGCTGGCATGGCCGGCTGTGGGAAAGAGAGGACCAGTTATCAGACTCCAGAGTTAGTATGGGAGAGGAAGGAAGGTCAGCAGCACAGGCATCAACGGTGGCTTCCTTTGCCGGGCTCGCCCATGCACTTCCCCACACTCAACTCAGCAGTAAGTTCAGGCATTTATCGTATTCTTCTCACCAGCTTTGGCTACTGGGCAAACAGTGGACAAGCCGACGGGCAAACCGTGCTAGAATTAGACAAAGCTGAGTGTACCCCCCAAAGAATAGAACTCTGGAGAAGCTACTTCTATGTAAGAGGTCAGGGAGAGAGCCCCACAGGCAGAAGTTTGGGCTGAAGTCTGTAAGGCAGCCAAGAGGGAGCAGTGGCTTGGATGGAAGAGTGAGATGGGAGAAAGTTGGGCTTCAGCTAGAACTGGCCAGTGCACAAGACCTACGGCAGGAACCAACAGCAGCCAGCATCACCGAGTAGAAGGAACCAGCAGCAGCCAGTATCACCGAGTAGAAAGAACCAGCAGCAGCCAGCATCACCGAGTAGAAGGATGCAAACCATGCAAAGCACTGCCAGCAGACAGCAGTGCTAGCCTGGACGGCAGGCCTGGGCGAGCCGCAGCCGCACCTCCATAAGGGGCTAGTGGGGCTACCTTGCTCCATAAGGGGCTAATGGGGGCTATCTTGCTGCATAAGGGGCTAGTGGGGCTACCTTGCTGCATAAGGGGCTAGTGGGGGCTACCTTGCTCCATAAGGGGCTGGGGGGGCTACCTTGCTAGGAGTGGTGCACCGAGAACTCAGTCACAGGGCAAAGCCCTGGAAAGGAGGTCTGGTAAGGCCCAGGAGAGAAGTTCTGTGTCTATAAAGGATGAAGAGATAAGAAGGGAGGAAGATAAAAATATTACCTCCAGACTTGGGGCTTAGCAAGAAATGGGAAGTGGTACTAATTAATCGAATGGTGTGGTGTAGACAAAGATCTGTGCTCCGATGACTCTGTTCTGAGGTCTAAACATCCAGACTTCAAATCTAGCCTGATGACCAAAAGCACCCAATAGTGTCCTTTAAAGGCTGAGTTCCTGGTGTTTGGCTTTAGTGTGATATAACGAATTTCCACCTCCTGTTTCCATCTCCCCCAAATTCTGCCTTCACTATTCTGCTACCCTGCATCATAAGCCCACATAGCAACCTCATGGGAACACACAGATGTCCTCATGAGAACATGCGGCACCTAAGTCTCGTCTGGTTCTCCCATTCCTACTGCCTCTCTTCTCCGGAGACAGAAATTTAACCTTCACGTTAATCTCTACTTCCAGGTCTGGGAACTGGAGGGGAGGTGATGAGACTTTACTGACAGCAGGACCGTTGTGTGTACTGGCATTGGCCCATAATCCCAGCACTTGGGAGGCAGAGGCAGGGAGATGACCACAAGTTTCAGGAAAGCATGTGTAGGGTAAAAGGGACAACTGGAGCAGGAAACCAACCAATCACTGCGCATCCTGACTGTGAACCCAGAGTAAGAGAAAGAAACACACCCTGTATTTGAGACCTGGGCCAGGGAAAGAAATATCTTTATCACTGAACTCAGAACTAAAGACATGTGCCCTGGCTCTGAAACTAGTGTCAAAGAAACACACGTTGTCTCAACAATCAGAGCCAGTGAAAGAAATATGCCCTGGTCCTAAGATTAGAGTCAAAAAGCTAAAAAAGGACCAGTGAAAGAAACACAGTTTGGCCATGAAGTCAGAGCTCTGCCTCTGACCAGCTAAACTGACCAATTACTGAGCAGGGAAAAACTAACCAATCACCTGTCTCCCTGAGAAAACTCCGCCCCTAAGAAGCCCTATAGAAGCCTCTCCACCCC
>LOJH01004835.1:7626-19754 GCA_001685095.1 Ellobius talpinus
TTTCTCTTCTATGAGGTTCAGTGTGCTTGGTTTTATGTTGAGGTCTTTGATCCATTTGGAATTGAGTTTTGTTCATGGGGATAGATATGGATCTATTTGCATTTTTCTACATGTTGATATCCAGTTATGCCAGCACCATTTGTTGAATATGCTTTCTTTTTTCATTTTATATTTTTATCTTCTTTGTCAAAAATCAGGTATTTGTAGGTGTGTGGATTGATATCTGGGTCTTCGATTCTATTCCATTGGTCCTCTTGTTTATATTCTTTTAATCAATTTAAATTACATTATTTATCTGGAGTGTGTGTGTGTGCGCACACATGCCATGGCATAGATATATATGTATATATACATACATATATATATATGCATATGCATATATATGGAGAGAGAAAGAGGGGGGTCAGAGGATATTTTTGAGAGTTGATTCTCTTCTTCCACCACATGATTCATAGGGATTCAACTCAGGTCATTAGGGTTGGTGGCAAGCACTTTTACCTGCTGAGCCATCTTGCTGGCTTCTGTATTCTTTATTGATAGTTTGTTTATTCTGATAGTTTCCTATTTCTTTGTTTTCAATCTGTTGACAATTCATTTTCCAAATTCTGCCTAGTTTTAAAAAAGACTTATGTTAGTTTTGAAGAACGTATGTGTCTCTATGAGTGTCTGTCACTCATACACATGTGCTTTCAGGGGTCAGAAGAGCACATGGGACTTCCTGCAGCTGCAACTCCAGGCAGTTGTGAACTTCCTGACATGAGTGTTGGAATTGAACTTGGGTCCTTTAGGAAAATAGCAAGCTCACTTACCCTTTGCATCATCTCTCCAGTCCCTCACACAATGTTTTAATCTTTCTAATTTCTTGGAGCTGCATGAAGTGTCAGAAGGCTACAGGAAGTTCTCTTAGAGTTTTCAGTTAATCATGCTGTAGACTGCACTGCTTTTGGCCCATTTCTGGAGCATCCTCAGTTTCTTTGGTGGTTTTACATTTCTCTGGTTTTCATAGTCCCGTGTTCTTAGATTGACAAACACATGTGATGAAATGGACATTCACTTTCGTCTATGCAGCTGTTCATTAGTGATGGATGGCCTTTGATAGGTAGTCTAACCTGGAATTCTGAATGGGCCACCTAGTAGCAAACGTAGACAAGTAGGTCTTGGGGTCATGTTCTGCAGTTGAGCTAGGTCATTGTGCTCTGAGGTACAATGCTGCTGCTGGCTGTGCTCTGACATGCACTGTGATCTGGCTGGCCTCTGCCTTTAGGAGGAGTGGCTCCTGGGTGCTGTGACTGTGTCTGATCAGGCAATGCTGTGAGTTATCTTCTGGCTGGACTGGACTGTTGCTAAGGATGTAAAGATGGGCAAAGCTGTGCTGGGCTCCAGGGCTGGGTCCCTTCTCTGAGATTACTGCTTGGCCAGACTAAGTGGGCACACTCAGAGGCTGTGTTTCACAGATATGCTAAATCTATGACGCTTTGCCTCTTAGCCCAGCAGAGCACTGAAACTTGGTGGAAATGATGCTCAGCAGCGGGTTGGTTGGGAACAGATGCTGTCTGCATGGATAAAGACTAGTGTGCAGTAATCTCCTGGCCTGGGGAAGACTAAAGCACCATTTTTAAAATCAGGTTAATTTAAACCAAAATATTAGCTATTCTCTACAGAACTGAACATTTGTTCTTTATTACATATAAAAAAAGTCAGCTTTGTGATAATTCACTGGTATGTCAGGCTGTCTTGGGCAGACAGCTGGCCTTTGAATATTCTCCTTACTGAAGCGACGGAAAACAGCAGCAACAACAACAATAACAAACCATAGCAGTAAAACCCAAGAAGGTTTGGCTGATTGTACAAACATATCTGAGGCAAGACAGTTAAGCAGTATATTAAGCAAACGAAGGAAGTTATCATTACTTTTTAATTATTATTCAAGCAATAAAAGTTTATCATGATTATCATTCCAAACAAGGGCCTTTCTTCTCTCTCTCCTTTTTTTTTTTAAATTTTGCGGGAGGTGGGGTTTCGAGACAGGGTTTCTCTCTGTAACTTTAAGAACCTGTCCTGGAACTCCCTCTGTAGACCAGGCTGACCTCGAACTCGCAGAGATCTGCTTTTCTCTGCTTCCAAAGTGCTGGGATTAAAGGCGTGTGCCACCACCACCCAGCTCTTTCTTTTCTTTCTATTTGAGGGTAAATGCTGACACTCAGCTGCCTGCAGCAAACTTCCAGATTATAAGTAATTTGACTGATTTAAAAAACAGAGTAGGAGGGGCTAAAGAGATGGCTCAGCAGGTACGAGTGTGAGGCACTGCTCTAGAGGGCCCTTTTGGCCCCAGCACCCACATTAGGCAGCTTACAACTGCTTATACTCCAGCTCCCAGGTGTGTAATGCCCGATTCAGGCCTTCACTGGCATTGCACACATGCACACTCAGATACACAATTAAGATTAAGATAAATTAAGATAAATCTCTTAAAATGGTGTAGAAGAAACAAGGTGTGTTGCTTGCACGTCTGCTGCATGCACACACTCTCTGTTTCTCCATAGAAATGGAGCTCTACTGTCTCACACTTCAGGACGCACACATCTCCACATAACGGCTATCTTCAGCACAGCAGCGCCTCCTCTCCTGCCTACAAACAAACAGATACAGTGGACGGATAGACATTTCCTCACAGCTACCATATTTGAACACATTTATTTGTACATTTAATTACATTTTTCCTATTTTAAATTATCTTTTTTCAAAAAATAAAATAAAGAAACAAAGTTGGGTGGACAGAGAAAGGGAGCGGATCCAAGAAGAGTTGGGGTTTGTGTGTGAATATAATCAAGACAGGTACGAAACTTAAAACTCTCAAAGAACGGACTAACATCCCTGATCTCAGCAATAGGGAAACAACCAGATTTTCAAGATCTGTGACCTCTGTGGTTCTCTATGGGCATATTACAACCTGCCTTACACCCACCACATGCATGAGTTGGTGCACAGACAGATGCTGCCCTGCCCCTTCCTCCAGAGAGGGTGCAATAGACACCAGGCCTATGAAAGTATCCCAGCTTGGAAATGCTGAAGTTTATAAATGAGCTCCATGTAGCTAGCTTTCTGTTTCACAAACACTAATCTCATTTGATCCCTGCTAATCTAGGAGATGGTGGTATTAAGTAAGGAAACAATAGTGTGACTAAATTAGTCTCCCTTGTTTTCGTCCATGGGGTTAACTCATCCTTCTAGGAAAACAGTCAGTGGAGGCATACAGAAGAACACAGAATGGAGAATTCAGTGGGAAGTTCATGGGCTTCTTTATTCTTTATGTTATGCATCAAGAAGCACAATGCTAGAGAAGTTGTGTGTGTGTGTATGTGAATGGTGTGGTGTGTTCATGTGGGTGCATGTGCATTTGGAGAGCAAAGGACAAACTTGAATGTGGTCCCTTAGGTCCACTTTGCTTTTGGAGGTAGGCTCTCACAGAACCTGGAGCTCACTGCTTTAGTTGAGACTTGCTGCCCAGCAAATTCCAGTGATCAACCCATGTCTGCCTCCCCTGCACTGGGGCTACAAGTGCACCACCACACCTGGACATTTTTTTTTCTTTTTTTTACATGAGTTTTGGAGATTGAATACCTTGTGTTTACAAGACAAGCATTTTACTGAGCTCTCCCCTATCCTGCCATCTTCCCCCACCATCCCATATAGAGAACTTATGCTCAGTGTTATAACCCATTACCCTTCCAAATGCTGTATCAAACCCAGTTTGTAGTCTGTCCTTTGGGGAATTGGATGATTTGCTTGACAGGCCCTGCCTTAGTCACTTTTCGATTGCTGTGATGAGACACCATGACCAAGGTAAATTGTAGAAGAAAGTGTTTATTGGGGGCTTACAATTTCAGAGGGTGAGTTAATGATTGTCATGGTGAGGAGCCTGGCAGCAGGCAGACACGATGCTGGGGTAGTGGTGAGAGATCACATCTTGATGTGTAACTACAAGTCAGAAAGTGCTAACTGGGAACAGATCAAACTTTTGCAACCTCAAAACATATCCCCGCCAGGCAGTGGTGGCGCACACCTTTAATCCCAGCATTCAGGAGGCAGAGGCAGGCAGATCTCTGTGAGTTCAAGGCCAGCCTGGTCTACAGGACGAGTGCCAGGACTGGCTCCAAAGTTAAACAGAGAAACCCTGTTTCAAAAAACCAAACCAAACCAAACAAAAACAAAAAACATAGACCCAGTGACACACCTCCTCCAATAATGCCACTCCTCCTAATCCCTCCCAAACAGTTCCAACTGGGGACCAAGTATTCAAATATGAGCCTATGATAGTCATTTTCATTCATACCACCACAGGCCTCTCATTTTGTTTTTTATATATGCTAATCTCAAATTCTTATTTTTATCTCAATTTACTGCATTTTTTTAGTAATTCTATTACTTTATTTTTAATGATATATAATCTGAATTTTAAACCAAATTTTGATTCTTTTCCAAGCAACCACTTTGGCTTCTAGAAGCAATTACAAAAGTACATAACTCTTTTAATGCATTCTTTTATATATACTGTTCTTTTACATGGCTATAGTACTTAAAAGATTTTTTTAATTTTTGTTTTATGTGTTCGAATGCAGTATTTACAGAGGCTAGAGGAGGACACCAATCAGATCTTCAGGAACTGGAATTATGAGAATTGTGAGCCACCATTTGGTGCTTTAATCTGAACCTCTGCAAGAGCAGCAAGTGCTCTTAATCACCGAATCAGCTTTCCAGTCCAGTTACAGTTCTTTTTTTTAATTTCTCTAACTTTTATATTGATAATTGCATTTGGATCCATAATTCTTTCAGTATTCCAGCTCCTTAGAGTGAGCTAGAGAGCTGACTCAGTGGTGAAGAGTGCTGGCTGCTCTCACACAGGACCTGTGTTCCCCGCACACACATGACAGCTCACAATGGCCTGTAACTCTATTTTCAGGAGCTCCAATGCCCCTGTTAGCCTCCATGAACACTGCACACATGGATATTGCAGTATTGAACATGTACTACACTGCATACACAGGCACTGCAGACACTGCAATGCACCACACGTGTGTGCCCACACATATATACAATAAATAAGTCCAAAAGTCCTTTGATACATATGTTCACAGTTATGCCTGCCCTGTGCTCCTCAAAATGTTCTGCTTTCTTGTATGCTTTGTGATATTTGAAAATGTTGAAAAAAATGTTGAGCTTTCTCTTGATGCCTGGGACTCATGAAGCCCTAAACCAAAGATACTGTCCTCCAGACGGGGGCATGTTGGCTTCTGCTCAGGGTTCTTATGTTTTATTTGCATTACATTGGACTTCATGGATGGCCTCTGGTTTTATCAAGAAAATTTTACATTTAATTTTCCCCTTTTATTTGACATTCTAAAGCATTGCCTATATATTTTAATGTTGCTGAGACATTTGGTGGGGAAATCTCTCCACCACCATTTTCTTTAATGTATATGTTGTGTATTGCTTGTATGCATGTTTCTACATACATGTAGGCACACGTGTGTGCATGCATGCAGAGGCCCAAGACTGATGGAATCATCACCAATTCCTCTTCCATCTTATTCATCGAGGCAGGCTGTTTAAGTCAAGCCCAGAACTTGCTGATATAGTTAATCTCAACAGCCAGCTTGCTCTGGGATTTCCCTCTTTGTACCTTGGGGGCTGTAATTACAGGCAACCAATCACACCCATCTGTCATTTACATGGGTTTCTGGGGTCTGAACTCCAGTTTTTGCATTTGTTTGGCAACTGCTTTATCCGTTGAAACGTTTCTGCAGCCCTAGAAAAGAAACTTGACCATTTTCCTACTTTCTTCCAGATCCACGTTCAACTTTGGTGGAAGGTGGAGTGAGTCCCATTTCTGCTTGGAGATTCACCAGTGCATAAAAGCAACATCTTACTGCCATGTAGCTGTGTTAGTATAGTAGACATGTAGTTTGAGACTCTGCCAAACACAGATTTACAATTTTTGGTTATAATTGATAATTTGATCAAATCTCCTGATATTGAAAATCCCCCAGGAGGATCTATGCTTATGGAAATACTTTGATAAATATTTCAGAGGATTGGACCAGAGGACTTTGGAGACTGCTGCAGGAAGTAGGCCAGCGTACTTAGGAAAATGTAGCCAACAAAGATAAAGACATCTGCTCAAGACTGAAGCTTGGCTTACATCTGCATGTGTGAATAGGAAACAGCCAACTTGTCCTGAAGTTTTTCTTACAATTATATGGTCAAAACCTAGTGTTATTGTGTGTGTGTGTGTAAATATATATATATATATGTGTGTGTGTGTGTGTGTGTGTGTGTGTGTACAGGTAAACCTGTGCCTGTGTGTGCAGTTATAGGTCATAGGTTGATGTTGGGTATCTTCTTCAATTGCTTTCCACATTAATTTTTTTCTCATTTTTATTTTATGTGTATGGGTGTTTTGCCTGCATGTATGTCTGTGTACCATGTGCACTCAGTGCCCACAGATGCCAGGAGAGTGTATCAGATCATCTGGGACTGAAGTTGTAGATGGTTGTGAGCTACCATGTGAGTGCTGGAAATTGAACCACTGAGCTATCGCTCCCATTCTTCTCCACCTTATTTATTTATTTTTTGAAGGCAGGTCTCTCACTGGTCTGGGATGTGTTATTTTAGCTAGATTGGCTGGCCATTAAGACCAAAAGATCCTTCTGTCTTCACCCCAGCACTGGGGTTACAATTAGCCACCACCACACTGGCTTATTATCTGGGAGCTGAGATTCATAACTCATGTCCTCATGCAAGTATGGCATAAATAAAGTGTTTTATTGACTAAGCCATCTCCTGAGACCTCTAGTGTTATTTCAAGAAACTGATTAAGAAATCTTTAAAATTGGTGCCCAACTCCAATTGATAGATCACACAACCCCTGATCCCAAGGCTCAGGCCATATTTCAGAAGACAGGACAGAAAGACTGTTAAGAACCAGAGGACCAGGAAATCTGCTGTGAGATGGTTTCTCCAAGAAATGACAGGGAAGCTTCTTCACCCATGATACTTCAAAAACCTGGCTGCCTAAACAAAACTCAAAGAAATATAACACCAATAAACATGCTGACATGGAAGAAGGAAATCCCACTGGGCTCAACCAATAGACAAAGAACTATAGGCAATTAAGGATTTCTGAGAATGGGAAAGATATTAAAAACAAGGTCATAAATTTGAGGAGTGGTACATGGGCAGTGGGAGGAGGAAAGGGAAATGATATAATTTTAGTTAAAATTAAAAAGAAATGAACCTGATTTGATTATTTTGAACCCCCTTGTAAATGGAGACTGTGCTTTCTGTTTCCTGGCTTCTCGGACCCAAATAATCAAACAGCAACTATATTAATTATAACATTGGCCAATGATTCAGTGTATTCCTAACTAGCTCTTACAACTTAAACTAACCCATGATTCTTGTCTCTGTTTAGCCACATGGCTTGGTACCTTTTATCAGTGCAGCGTTCTCATCTTGCTTCCTCTGCATCAGGGTGGAGACTGCATCTGGCCTTTCTTCTTCCCAGAATTCTGTTAGTCTGGTTGCCCTACCTATACTTCCTGCCTGGCTACTGGCCAATCTGCATTTTATTGAACCAACATGGGTGACAAATTTTTACAATGTACCAAAACATTATCCCACAGCACCCCTAGTGAGTGCTTCTTTGATCTTCCACAAGAACTCACCTTCCTGTTTCCTCAAACTTGGTCTATCTGTGCTTTTTTTTTGCTTCTTATATTCCTAGAATTGTCAGTCAACACTCTGAGTTTAAGAACTATGCCCCTCATGGGGTTGAGGATGGCTCAGCAAGTAAAGTACTTGCTGCACAAGTGTGGGGATCAGAGTTTAGGTCCTCAGCACTCATACGAATCCGGGGTAGGGGTGGTGGCCCTGCTGTAATCCCAGTGCACAGAAGGCAGACAGAGACAGAAACCCCTGGAGCAGTCAGGTCAGCCAGACCAGCCGAATTGGTGAGATCTGACTTCAAGTGGGAGGCAGCGTCTCAAGATATAAGGTGGAGAGCCACTGAAATAGACATCCAAAGTCAACCTCTGTCCTCCCCCCACACATGCAGATACACATATGAGCATGCATACCTGAACACTCATGTCCATCCGCTCATGTGGGAAAATGGTATGTCACACATTTTTCAACAGAAAGCATCTGCCCTGAAGACTTTCTACCACCAGAATCCAGCCATCTCAAACATCCTGCTTAAAATTCCAGTCTCCAGGTCCAGGAGAGAACAGGCCTCGTGCTTCTGCTGCCTGCTCGAAAGAAGATAGTTATAGCCAGCTGAACTGACGGGGATGCTTTCATAAGACAACATAAGATGTTGTAGAAACATAGACCTCATTTTTGTGTTTCTGAGCAACTGGAGGGGTTCCGAATTTTGGAGGGGATATAGAAGACTCATTGAAATGTAAAAGAAGGTAACTATGTGACTTATATAAGACAGACATGCATGAAAAAGAACTGCTATACACAGACACACACTCATATATATATATAATACTTATTTGTGCACACAGGAGTGCTCTCTCTACAAGAACTAAGGTTGTAGTTATTTGTGCGCACAGGAGTGCTCTCTCTACAAGAACTAAGGTTGTAGTTATTTGTGCACACAGGAGTGCTCTCTCTACTACAACTAAGGTTGTAGTTATTTGTGTGCACAGGAGTGCTCTCTCTATTCCTTCTGGTGTGGGCCTGGAGTCCCCCAGAGCCATAAGCTATGCACTATAAGCACATAAGATATTCCCTCAGCAACTGCTGAAACTAAGGGAGCTCTGCTTTTTCCACAAAGGGAAATTAATGTATATTCCAGGAAACGTATATGACATTATTAATCTCCTTGTCTATTTTGGATGGAGAGAGGTGCATGAAAGGGACCAATCCTACGATTAATTTTATCACCTAGCATATTTTTCTATCCTTTTTTTGGAGCAGGTGTTTAAAACTTGTGGCTAATTTATAGATTTTAAGCTTCTTATTTGTGTGTATGTATTGTATACATGTGTGTATGTAAGCTCATGTGCCCATGCACATGTCTGTGGAGGAGGACATACTCTTCTGCTTATTCTCTTGATACAGGGTTGATTTTTCACTGAACCTGGAGCTAGACCATCAACAAGCAAGTTCCAGCGGTCTTCTTGTCCCCTCTTTGCCCTGTGGTCACAGGTTCATGTGGCCACACCTGGCGTATATGGGTGCTGGTCCTTGTGCTTGTGCAGTGAGTGCTGTCACCCACCATGCAGCCTTAGGTCTGTTTAATTTATTTCTAGCATGTGCATCAGCTTATTTCATCTTTATTCTTGCTACTCAGTATGGATAAGAACTTTTACCCCTACCTTGGACAACTGGATGAATTTCATGTGGGGTTATCTCTTGAAACAATGAATTGCTTTCTTCTCTGGACAGAAGTTTAACACGTTTCCTGACAAATGAAGCCCACCAACTCTCACCTATCTGAAATTGAAAAAGAAAAGATATCAGATTACCTCCAAACTCCTTTTAAGAAGGATGATAGAGATGGGCCTTCTGTGAGTATGAAACTTAATGATCTCACCTAACAGCTTTGCTGTGTTCCATCAAACACCTCACAGAACAAGTTTCCTCTGTAGCTACAGATTTTTGGCTTATTGTAGCTCACAAAGGCTCAGACTGAGACCACAGACTATTCCTTTTCCTGTATTATTGCTTGATTTCAGACTGGAAGAAAATATGGCTGTTGACTTCTCTTATATCACAATTTTAACTAGAAGGAGAAAGAACCATGCTGTCCTATGTTTAGTGTCTAGGCCCAAATACGAAGCGAAGATGCTTGTGACTGACTGAATATTGCCTTGTGGACCCAGACTGACTTAGTGTCTGTTTCAAAAGGTTTGGAGAAGGCTGGGCTTAGTCAGTAAAGTGTTCACTGCACAAGCATGAGGACACAAGTTTGAGCCAGAACCCATGTCAAAAAATCTGTGCATGATAGGTTATACTTGTGATCCCAGGGCCAGGGAGGTGAAGACAGGTGGATCCCAGGGCTCACTAACTAGGCAGCCAAGCTTACTCAGTGAGCTCTAAGCCCATAAGAAACCGTGTCACAAAAAATGAGCTAACAAAACCAAGTTGGATGGCTTTTGAAGATGGACATCTAAGGTTTTCCTCGTATCTCCACACACATTTGCATACTTGTGCACATGACCCATGCACCCTCACATGTGTATACACAAAACTATGCTCACACCTCACATACATGTAGACACACCCAGAAGAGAAAGGTTTGGAGGAGCATCTGTCCTCCGTAAATTTTGTAAAGCTCCCTAAGTAAGGGAAAAGAAGTTTGCAACGTCTTTGAACTCTGGTTTTAGACAAAGAAACAGGACTAGGAATGTGTGCTAAAGTAACCTGGAGTTTGTAGAAGTTTTGGTGAGATCTCCTTGTCATGAATGACAGTCAAGAGCCATCAGGTGCTTCAATTTTGGGGGAAAAATGACCTTGATGATAACATTTTAAACTTTTTGGGATTTCAAAGAAGTCCCCAAGGCTGAGCCAAGAAAGTGAGCTCAGAAGTGCACAAAGGCAATGCTCACAGACAGGACTTTCATCTCACAATGGTGTGCTCCGCTCTTGACAGAGTCTTCAGAGCACCCTGGGTGAGCATGCTGAGTCTTCAAGGAGCAGGTCTCATTGCATCTTATGACAATAGGGAGTCCTTGTGTAGAAAGAATATCAAGTATGAAAAAGGAGAAAGTAAATCACAAAATTCTACTAGCTAGTGATAAAAAGCCTTAACTTTTTGATTTTTTATATTTAAAAGTATTTTACTATTTCTTTGAGACTCTCATGCTTATACTTTAAACATTTTGATCCCCCTCACCCATATCCTTAATCCGCTCTCCATTCCATATCCGCCCAACTTTGTCTCCTTATTTTTTTTTTTTTAAAAAAAACTCATTGAGTCCCAGGAATACTGCCTATGTACTCAGAGTTGTATGGCCATCCAGTGGAGAGTATGGTGGACCTGCTAGGGGCACAACCTTAAAGAAAGCAGACACACCATCTCTGGGCAGCTATCAATTATCAATAGCTTAGTGTGTCCTCCTCCCCTTCCATGCTAGGATTGTGTCTTTCTGCTTATTTTGTTCAGTTTTAGTCTATGATCTTTAACCATATATTAAATCTGCATTTTTATCTCCCCCATCTTTATTTTATTTTGAGTCATCTCCTTGGCCTGTTTTTAGCAACATGCGTATGCACTGTGGCTCTTAATCCACTTTAAATTTCTGTAATGACATTTCTTCTCTTTGACTTGCTTTCTTGTTCAAATATTTATTTATTTGTTTTTATTTTATGACTATGGGTGTTTTTCCCACACATATGTCTATATGCCATTAGCATATCTGGAGCCCACAGAGGCCAGAAGAAGGCATCTGATGTCCTATAACTGGTGTTACAGATAGTTATGAGCTGCCAGTGGGTTCTTGGAACTGAGCTGGGTCCTCTTGAGGAACAGCCAATGCTCTTATCCTTGAGTCATCTCTAAACCCCACCTTAATTTTCTTTCTTAATTCTTTAGCATATTGTATTCATTATTTTCTTTATTCTGTTATGAAATCCTGGCAAGAAGTGGCTTAAGGGAGGGTTTATTCTGACTTTCAGTTTGAACATCTCATCACAGTGGGGAAAGCAGGGCTGCAGGAGTGTGAGGCAGCTGGTCACATTGCACGTGTAGTCAGGAAGCAGAGGAATGGAGGATGGTGCTCAGCTCACTTTTTATATACAGTTTGGGAATTAGTGTCAGGATGACACCTCCTCTACTCAGAGTGGTTGCCACACCTCAATGAACCTCATCTAGAGATTGTCTCACAGACAAGCCCAGAGAGTTGTTTTCACGGTGACTCTGAATCCTGTCAAGTTGGCAACCCGGATTAACTTTTGCACTTAGCTACGTAGTAAATTTGAGGCCAGCTGGGTTGCATGAGACCCTGTCTTCAAAGGTGAATGTAATTTTCTTTCCTTTTTTTCCTTTCTTTTTTTTTTTTGGCTTTTCGAGACAGGATTTCTCTGTAGCTTTGGAGCCTGTCCTGGAACTAGCTCTT
>LOJH01004836.1:0-18958 GCA_001685095.1 Ellobius talpinus
AGCCATAACAGATAAGGAAGAAAGGAAGAGAAAGACAAACCAAGTAGAGCGTGGTCAGGAACCCGTTGATCAAGGAGGAGAAGGCAAGTCAGGCATCATTAGTCTGCCGACTGCCAGGGACCCACTGGGGCCATTGCTCCGGGGAGCTCTCCCCCCTCACCTGACGCCGACTCCCACCATAGAGACATTCTGTCACACAGGTGCCGGCATAGGCGTGGCAATATATTTATATTTGAATTACATTTTTTTAAAAAAAACTATGATAAAAATTCAGTAACTTTAAAAGAGTGCCACATTATATTAAATTTTTTTCAAAATTAACTTTCCTTCAAAATCTTGCTATATTTGGACTTTCTGGTACTGTGTTATATATTTGGATCCTTAAATCAGAACTCCATATACTAATTTTATCTTAAAAGGTTATCACACCCTTTGAAAAGTGAAGGGTTAAATACTATTTATAAATTAGCATTTCTAGTTCTTCAGCATGGAGAGGTTCTTTGGAAAGTAGAAGAATACTAAGTTCATTATATAGTTTGGAATGAAGTATATTCAGAACAAAATAATATATAAGGAAAAATGGAACCAAAATAAAAGAGCAAGAAATGGACTTGGATAAAGGAAGCCAAATATACTGGTGGCCAAGGCATTGGGGTGCACAAACAGAGTCAGGGCTTTAACCCCTCATGACCCCTCATATTCCCCAGTCTCCAAAGGGGAACAGCGTGACCATCAAAGTGGGTAATCAGCAGCTGGGGCAATCTTGGAGGTGGTAACAGCTCCAGGAATTATTTCCAGCAGCTAGACTAAGTGCTTACTTAAAAGAGGTATGGTTACCTTTTCTCTTTGTCTGTCATACTCTCTAAGGTAGCTTAGTGAAAAGATACTGTATTCTGAAACACATATGCATACACACACACGTGCACACACATTCACACTGCCGCTCTCTGCTGTGTTCAAATGAAACTGGAAATTACCTGCTTGAAATGTTAGGATTCAGCACATAAAATGAGAATCTTGTTGCAGCCCTCAGGATGAAAAAGCTGCCCATTTACAGATGCTATTATCAAAAACAAGAAAGATCAAAAGGCCTTTGACCCCTTTACAATATGCCTGTCAATTCACAGTACTGTTCAGTGGGCTGAGCTTTGATTTGTTTTTATAAATAAAGATTATTGGTCTTTTGTTTTCTTCTAATAAATGCTCCATGAATAATTACTTTCTCCCCCGTGGCTAATTCCTTTTGCCATCTGACTTTGTGTTATTGGCAGATTTAGATGGCCTCCTTCAACATAGTCTCAAATTTCTAACTGGATTATAACACTATCTATCCTCACTGCTTCTTCACTTTAGCCCAGAAAACCAGAAACAGAAGTGGTAGAAAAGAATATCGACTTGAGCTTACAGACACCCTTGAAACAGAGAATACAGACACCCCTGAAACAGAGAATATAGACACCCCTGAAACAGAGAATACAGACACCCCTGAAAAAGAGGAGGCTAATTGGGGCTCCACGCTAGAAAGCAGGTCACAGATAAAGGAAAAATGAAAAATCCTACATATGGAAAGTTTTTACTTAGCAAATAGTTGCCGTGACTCATTAGCTTTTTGGTTCCTGGAGCGCGTCAGCTGAAAAAGAGTAAATTACTCGGTGAACCTGGATGTAACTCGAAATACTGAAGCCAAAAAGAGGTTGTTAGGTGTGTAAATGATGGAAATGCAAAACCAAAAGGGTACATATTTTGAATAATTATTTTAAATTCAGACCATCAGCTACTTCTATACAGCATGAACACATATTGCTGTGTACACCACCACCACACAACCATTAAGACAAGTCATAACAAACACCAATTAGCAAAGATAAATATGTCTACCGATACGAAAAATCCTAATAAAGACATACTTTGGATTTTGTTTATTCCTCTAAATTTTTAAGGATTTGATGGTAATGTAATCACTGTTAATTTGAGTATCTTCACGCCTGTGACCTTTGTCACATCTGATAAACTATTAATAATTGATGAACAGCAAAATGGTACATGCTTCACAGCATTAATGTGAACAAAACTAACCAATTATGCAGTGATTTATATAATCGCAAGCTGTTATAAGATTCCAAGATAAAGATGACAAACAGAACGTGTATCTACTTTATAATCTGCCATATCCACACATCACCACATTTTAGATGCTCCAAAAACAAACAGCAGCTAGACATGGCAAAATACAGAGGAACAAGTATCACTGTCAGTGAGGAAAGTCTAGAAGCAATAGTTTATACACAGAAGTATCAGCAGGTAGTAACACCGAGACACAGAAAGTCTACACATGGAGGTGGCTGGAAGTCCTCAGCAGCTCCTCAATCCTGAGATCCCCTTCCCAGCTCTTTATAGACAGAACCCCTTCTGAAACACAGAGAGGTATGGGGACTGAGAAATCAAATTAAGATCAGGTATCAACCAAAGTAGGATAATTGAGTGCAGTCCAATCAACTAATCTATTTCCATAATATTCTTCTTTGGGCATTCTGTGCTCATACTCTCTGTGACCAGCTCCAGTGAATAGCCACACCCCAAGACTACATGGAAAGCATAAATTCGACTCCATAGGTTTAAAAAAATAATAGGAACACAAAGTTAAGGGGGTAAGGAAAGGTTGTAGATTATATATGAATTGGAGGAGGAGTGTATGAAAATGATCAAAATATTCTGTGTGATATTCTTAAAGAATTAATTTTTTAAAAAAAAAGTACAGGCCACTGGGAATCTAATAGCACCGTGGGGAAGACAGGCAGCAACCTCCAGAGCTTCTCAATAAAAGGGAGCACTTTATTGTTTTGCTAAAGTTCGGGGTCTACCAGTGACCCACACACTCAGAGAACTCAGTCAGCCTGTTTCTGTATCTAGTATCTGACCAAAGTCTTTAAAGTTAAACATAGCAGCCACAACAAACTACAAGAAAAAATAAGTAACATGAGGCAAATAGTTTTACCTAACGGTATTGAACAGTATTGTTAGTTAATATTTTCAGTAGATAAAACATACTGCACTTTGAAAATGAGAAAATGATTCATAATGGGATATTCTGAGATAAGCTATACCAGAAATTCAAACAACTCAAAACAAGAAAGTTTAAGTAGAATACATAAAACATAAAAACGAGAAGATATTCATTAATCCTGAGCTCAGGGAAAAGAGAAGCAAAAAATGGCAAAGAAAAAAGAAAGATTGGAAAGCAACCAAAAAGTCAGATATTTAAATTATACAGAGAAAGAATATAGAGATGAAAGTAGAAAATCATACAAAATAATCTATGAAAATTGCTTAAAACTAAGTCTCACATTAAAAGATGTTCAACTCATTATTATTCAAATGCAAATTCAGTGATGACTGCTGAACAGTCGGAAAGTAGACAATAACCAGTGACGGCGAGTGCGGTAAATCTGTAATCACGAGCCATATGTTTCATATCTAAAATGGGGATCAACATCATAAAACTGTTTAGTAGTCTCTCTGCAAGTTAAAGAGAAAACAGACACCACAAACACAACACAATACACACAAACACACACAGAGACACACAAAAAGTTAGAGTTAAAAAGGAAAATAACTGAGAAGACTTGCGATTCCACTATGAAAAGATGGACCCAGTGAGATTAAAGCTGCACTGTGGTATCTTTTTTGCTTCCATATAAAACTTCAGAACCTTCAACATGCAGAGAAGTCTTTAAACAAAAATAATAGCTCCTTTTGGGCAGAGGAGTTAGCAAGATTTCCAAACCTTGGCACTGACTGAACCTGGAGAGGTGGGTTACCAGCTGGAGAGCCCTGCTCTCTAGGCCCCAGCCCCTGGAGGCATATTCCATGCCCCACCCCCACTCACCAAAACCCCAGAGACATGAGAGCAGCCTCCCCACAACCCAATCATTCCTCACCACATCTATGACCACCTAAGCTTTGGTCCTGGCTGCACCAGGACAAGTGAGTTCTGGGTTCCCAGCTGGAGTGCCCTGGTCTCTAGGCCCTTGGAGGCATATACTATGCCCAAATCACACTCCTGTAAGCCCCAGAGACCTGGAAGCAGCCTCCCCATGCCCCCAAACATCTCCCATTGCATCTGTGACCATTGGAGCCATGGCCCCTTCTATACCAGGAGGAACAACCACCAGAGCGTTGGCACTGCCTGTATCTGGAGGAGCCCCAGAGCCACATCAGTGACCACCAGAGGTGCAGCCCCATCTGCGCCTGGAAGAGCAACCACCTAACCCAGAGGCCCCATCTGCACCAATGGAAGGAAGATGAACCCCCTGAAACACAGGTCCTACCTGCACCCATTTGAGGAAGAAGTAGGTAGATGACAGTGTAGGAACACATTCAACAACATAAAGAGCAATATGGCGCCACCAGAAACTAGTGGTTCCACACAATCAAGGCCTGAAGATTCCAATGCAAAAGAAGTAGAAGAAAATGACCTTAAAAATAGATATATGAAGTTGACAGAGGCACTTAAAGAGGAAATGAGAATTCCCTTAAATAAAAAAAGGCAAAGAAAGGCAAGGAAAAACAAACAGAAGAAGGAAATGGTTCAAGACGTGAAAGCTGAAATAGAGGCAATAAAGAAAACACAACAGAGGGAATTCTGGAAGTGGAAACCTGGGTAAATGATCAGGAACTACAGATGTAAGCATAACCAACAGAATGAAAGAAATGAAAGAGAGAATCCCAGGCGATGAAGATAGGATACAAGAAATAGATGGATCAGACAAAAAATGTTAAATCCAACAAATTCTTAACACAAAATATATAGGAAATATGAAACAGCATGAAAATACATAACCTAAGAATAACAGGGATTGTGTGTGCGCTGCTGGGGTTATATTTAGGAGGTGGTCTCCTGTGCCAATGTGTTCAAGTGTGTATGTCCCACTTTCTCTTCTATGAGGTTCAGTGTAGTTGGCTTTATATTGAGGCCTTTGATCCTTTTGGACTTGAGTTTTGTGCATGGCGATAGATATGGATCTATTTTCATTCTTCTACATGTTGATATCCAGTTATGCTAGCACCATTTGTTAAAGATTCTTTCTTTTTTCCCATTTTATATTATTTGTCATTTGTCAAAAGTCAGGTGTTCGTAAGTGTGTGGATTGATATCTGTATCTTTGGTTCCATTGGTCCTCCTGTCTGTTTTTATGCCAATACCAGGCTGTTTTCNTATTTTCATTCTTCTACATGTTGATATCCAGTTATGCTAGCACCATTTGTTAAAGATTCTTTCTTTTTTCCCATTTTATATTATTTGTCATTTGTCAAAAGTCAGGTGTTCGTAAGTGTGTGGATTGATATCTGTATCTTTGGTTCCATTGGTCCTCCTGTCTGTTTTTATGCCAATACCAGGCTGTTTTCAATACTGTAGCTCTGAAGTAGAGTTTGAAGTCAGAGATTGTGATGCCTCCAGAAGTTCCTCTATTGTACAGGATTGTTTTGGCTATCCTGGGGTTTTTGTTTTTCCATATGACACTGAGTATTTTTATTTCAAGTTTGTAAAGAATTGTGCTGGGATTTTGATGGAGATTGGATTGAATCTATAGATTGCTTTTGATAAGACTGCCATTTTTACTATATTGATCCTACCTATCCAAAGCATGGGAAATCTTTCCATTTTCTGATATCTTCTTCCATTTCTTTCTTCAAAGACTAAAAGTTCTTGTCATACAGGTCTTTCACCTGTTTGGTTGGAGTTACCCCAAGATATATTGTTATTTGTGGCTATTATGAATGGTGACGTTTCTCTGATTTCTATCTCAGACTGCTTATCATATTTATATAAAAGGGCTACTGATTTTTTTATAGTTAATCTTATATCCTACCACATTACTGAAGGTGTTTTTCAGCTGTAAAAGTTCCCTGGCAGGATTTTCAGATCACTTATGTATATTATCATATCATCTGCAAATACTGAAAGTGTAACTTCTTCCTCTCCAATTTGTATTCCCTTTGCTCTCCTTCTGGGGGAAAGGATGTGGAGTAAGAGGAACAGTCCTCCATTGCTGGTGGAAATGCAAACTTGTACAGACACTTTGGAAATCAGTATGGCAATTTTTCAGAATATTGGTGATCAATCTGCCTCAAGACCCAGAAATACCACTCTTGGACATATACACAAAGGATGGTCAATCATACCACAAAGACATCTGCTCAACTATGTTCATAGCAGCATTATTCATGATAGCCAGAATCTGGAAACAACCTAGATGCCCCTCAACCACAGAATGGATAAAGAAAATGTGGTACATTAAAAAAAATGGAGTTTTACTCAGCAGAAAAAAAATGACATCTTGAAATTTGCAGGAAAATAGATGGACCTAGAATAAACCATCCTGGGCATCCTGAGTGGGGTAACCCAGACCCAGAAAGACAAACACAGTGTGTACTCACTCATAAGTGGACATTAGAGAAAAAAAGCAACAGATAACCAGCCTACAGTCCACAACCCCAGAGAAGACAGGAAATAAGGAGAACCCTAAAGAGGGACATACATGGATACTCCAAGGAAGGGGAAGTAGGCTAGATCTCCTTAGTAAACTGGCAGTGTGGGGGGAGGGTAGAAGGAAAGCAGGGAGGAGAACATGAGGGATTGAGAAGGTAGAGCTGGGTGAAGGACAGAGAGGGAGAGCAAGGAAAGAGGTACCTTGAAAGTGAGAGCCATTATGGGATTAGCAAGAAACCAGGCACAGGGAAATGTAAACAGAGATTGCAATTTTGTTTCTGGGCCACACAGAGTTGAATAATCACACAAACTATATTAATCACAACACCGCCGATAGCTCAAGCATATTTCTACCAAGCTCTTACATCTTAACACATTTCTAGTAATCTATGTATCATCCTAAGGCTGTGGTCTACCAGTAAGGTTCCAGCATAATTCTCCTTCTGCGGTGACACGGCATCTCCTTGACTCTGCCTACTCTCTCTATTTCTGTTCAGATTTCCCACCTGTCTATATCCTACCTTGCCATATGCTAAAGTGACTTCTTTATTAACCAATGATATTAAAAACATATTGATAGCATACAGGGGGGAATCCCACATCATAGAAATTCCCATGAAACCACAAGGATGACCCCAGCTAAAAATATAAGCAATAGTGAAGAGGGTACCTTAACTCTCCTTCCCCTCTAATAAAATTGAGGAATATCTCAACTGTCATTATAAAACCTTCATCCAGTAACTGATGGAAGCAGATGCAGAGATTCACAGCTAATCACTGGGCAGAACTAGATTCCAGTCATAGAGAGGGAGGAGCGATATTATGAGCAAAGGGACAAAGACCATGATGATGATACCCACAGAAACAGCTGACCCAAGCAAGCTCACTGACTCTGGACCTACCACCTACCACTGGGGAACCTGCGTAAGACTGAACTTTGCCCTCTGAATATGGGTGACAGTTGTGTGACTTGTGCAGTTTGTAGGGTCATTAGCAGTGGAACCAGTATTTATCCCTAGTACATGAACTGTCTCTTTGGAGCCCATTCCCTACAGAGAGATATGTTCCCTCAGTCTAGACACAGTGGGGAGAGCCTTGGTCCTGCCTCAAGTGATGTGAAAGACCTTGTTGACTCCCCATGGGAGGCCTCACCCTCTCTGAGAAGTGGATGTGGGGTGGGGTAGGGAGAAGGTGGAGAGAGAGGAAGGACAGGAGGGGGATGGAACTGGGATTGGTATGTAAAATAAAATTGTTTTGAAAATAAAAAAAATTTAAAAAAAGAGACACAGGCTAACAGATTGAATACAAAAACAGAATCCATCCTTCTGCTGCATACAAGAAACAGACTGAACTTCAAAGACAAATATTATCTCAGAATAAAGGGTAGGGAAAAGACTTTCCAATCAAATAACCTAAGAAACAAGCTGGTGTAGCTATCCTAATATCTAACAAAATAGTTTTCAAATTAAAATTACTCAAAAGAGATGAAGAAGGACATTTCATATTTATCATAGGAAAAATTCATCAATATGAAGTCTCAATGCTGAACATCTATGTTCCAAAGGGAGGGGGGAGGAGGGATCAGAAATGTTGAGCTGTGGGGAATGCTAGAGAAGGAGAGCAAGGAGAGAGATATCTTCATACAGGGAGTCTGTATGGGCTTAGTG
Source organism: Ellobius talpinus (assembly GCA_001685095.1). NCBI lineage: Eukaryota > Metazoa > Chordata > Mammalia > Rodentia > Cricetidae > Ellobius > Ellobius talpinus. The sequence continues at coordinate 8,158 of LOJH01004836.1, forward strand.
GGAAACCTGGCACTAGGAAAATTCCCAGGACGGTGGCCTCAACTAAGAATCTAAGCAATAGTGTAGAGGGAGCCTTATCTGCCCTTCTTTGTAATAAGATTGATAATTACCTTAATTGTCATCACAGAACCTTCATCCAGTAACTGAAGGAAGCAGACGTGGAGATCCATAGCTAAGCACTGAGCCAAACTCCTGGAGCCCAGTCGTTGAGAGGGAGGAGCGATATTATGAGCAAAGGGGTCAAGACCATGATGGAAATACAGAAACAGCTGACCTGAGCTAGTGAGAGCCCACTGACTCTGGATTGGCCACTGGGAAACCTGCATAAGACAGAACTAGGCCCTCTGAATGTGGGAGACATTTGTGTGGCTTAGGCAGTTTTGGGGGGGCTACTGAGAGAGGAACCAGTATTTATCCCTAGTGCATGAACTGGCTTTTTGGAGCCCATTCCCTATAGTGTGTTACCTCTCTCAGTCTAGATACAGTGGGGAGGGCCTTGGTCCTGACTAAAGAAATATGAGAGACTTGTTGACTCCCCACTGGAGGCCTCATCCTCTCTGAGAAGTAGATGGGGGAGTGGAATGGGAGAAGCAGGAGGAGGGGAGGGAGAGGAAACTGAGATTGGTATGTAAAATAAAAAAGATTGCTTTATAAAATAAAAAGGAGAAATAATGGCAAATAAGTAACACAAAGCACTCTGCTGAAATGTGAATGGAATATTATTCCCGACCAGAATCACCACACCCAGGTGTTAACCAAACACGAGTGCTGAACTACATACAAACACTTTCCGGTACTTGTCCCTGCACAGGATCAGAATTTATGTTCCCCAAGTAAACACAAAATGGGTAGGGTGACTCTCCAGATGAAGCAAAGGCCAAGGGCATACCAGGAAACCAGAGACTTGCCATCTCTATGCTCTCAAAAGTTCTAAAGCAATGAAAAACATTAAAATTAGTAGAGGATTATTTCCGGGGAGAGGCAGCATGAACAGAGAGAGAAGCACAATCATAGGATGTTATCTGCCTCAGCAACAAATACATAATGACAAATACCATAAAAACTGAACACTAATATAATCAAAATTAAAACAGTGCTATTGGGAATGAAAGAACTGGAGGCCGACAGGGGCCAGGAGTCTACTTTTAAGTGAATGGGCAAAAGAGCAAAAAGGACAAAACTCTGTACGTTATAGAAATAATACTCTGTTATTAAGGACAAAGCAATGGCTGATCCCAAAGATAAATAACCAACCAGAGACAGTAAGAGGGGGCGAGAGAAATGGCTCAGCTGTTAAAAGCCCATGATGCTCTTGCCGAAGACCCAGGGTCAATTCTCAGCACCCACATGGCACCCCACAAGCATCTACAACTCCAGTTTCAGGGGGTCCAGCACCCTCTTCTCACCTCTGTGGGCAATGAACACACACTACACCTACATACTCAATAAATACCTTTAGTAACAATTTTCGAAAAAAGATATTTAAGACACATTAAAAAGAAGTTTTATTGTATGTTTAGGAAGCGCAGAATTGGTTTTCTTAATGTAAAAGATACGAAGTGAATACCTCTGCCTTCCTAAAGAATTAAAACTGAAGGACTCTAAACTCCATGCAAGCTGATGATGATATCACCTCAAATACATGGCTGATACTGATAGTGGCAAATACACACCTTACCACAGCAAAAAAATGTACACCAACTTAAAATGCCATGTGACCTGAGCTAAATATTCACATTAAAAAAAACAAGAAATAACAACTTTTAAACAAAGGAACTTAGGCATTCTGACACATGCCTGTAATCCCCGTGTTTAGCAGGTGGGGTAGAGGATCAGGAGTTCAAGAACAACCTGTGCAACAAGAGACTGTGTGTCAACACACACACACAAGTGTGCACACAGATAGAGAAGTGTACACAACAGATGCATACAAATACATCCACATGCACACACATGTACACAGACAAATGCATGCACATGAATATATGCACACATTGGCATGAATGCATGCACACATTCACACACACAGAAGAATGCATGCATGCACAATAAACAAAATCAAAGAAGTACACACTAAAATGATACAAATTTCTCAAGTTGCTGTGAGAATTTTGGAACGTTACCTCCACTCCTCTTTGTGGGCTACATAGCAATGTGCACATTCCCACTTAGAATTTGCCAATGATGCTTTCTACAAGCATTTACAGACCTAATCAGCCTTAATTCAAAAGTAATTGGAATCATTGATTATCTTCACCCTGATCTTGGTAAAATTAAAAAAAATCTTGCATTTATAAGTAAAGGTTTCCCTAGTTCCTCCGAACTCATCAGCTTTGATAGTTTTATTCTACTTAATGTGTCACTTTCCTGCCTCCCACACCCCCTAACAAGCACACTCATGTAATATTGCTATTTTCTTAAGAAATATAACAGCATTTATGGTGAGTAAAAGAAATTAAAACTGTCTTCCTTTCCCAAGAAACCATCTTTTTTAATATAGCTCTTATCTTCCACATGATTTCTCGACTACTAAATGCCTGTGGTTTAAATGATAGGATTATAAAATAAAATGAGAATTTAAAATGAAAACAAACCAAATCCAAAGAGGCAGAATGTATTCAAACAAAATGCTTTGAGATACAGTGGAATATGCATATAACTGTTTGTAGATAGTCAGGCATTCTCTAAAGTAAGTTAAAGATTAGGCTCACTTTCATCTTAGACTATAGAAATAAAATCCTGAACTAGGACTGGGGCATGCAATCCGGCTGGCAACCACATGACAAGACACCACAGCGCAGAATATAAGTGTGATACAAGAACAAAGAAAAAGACACTACCATCCCAACATCCAACATGACAGTGACCAAACAGCTGAAATGAGTGAAGAAACCGCATGCCTTATTAGATGAAAACAGTCACCAGGGAAAGGAGAGAAGAGGAGTTAATTGACTTTGTTTTTACCAATTAGAGAAAACAGGGAGTTCATAAGAGAGCACTGATTGAAAGCTAGCCTGATTCCTTTTCATTTCTTCAGTTTCTCCTTGTGGTTCAGAATCCTTGATTTCACACTGTCTGCCATCAGTCAGCCACAATGCCTGCATCTGCTCTTCCACATTTGGTACTCCTGTCTGAATGACAGCTTTCCTGTGCAGAATATGTAATCACTAACACAACTAGTTCCCCATATATAAAATAAAAACATCCCTCAAACCTTCCATAAAGGGAAGGCTTTGAGTCCAAGCCGGCTTTCCACTGTTTTCACCAGGTTGCAAGATTGCCATAGTCCCATCACACACGTAGAAGTGTGGCTGCCATTTTAAACTCCAGCGCCTTCTGCAGCTACATCACCAGTGTAAGATCACCAGGCTTACTACAGACAGACACAGACAGACATGTATGCAATTCATTTCTTTTGTGTGTAGGCTTTCTTGTTGTTGTTGTTCTTTAGAGGTCCTGGCTATGCAGTTCAAGTGGCCTTAAATCTGTAATCCTTTTGTATCATCCTCCCAAGTGTTGGGATCACAAGTGTGTACTATCATGCTGGGGTTAGGGCCATCTATCTGTATCTTTAGACTTAAGAGGGAAGGGCCTGTCAAGACAGCCCACTTAAACTAGAGGACAAATGAGTCAATTAATTATCAAGTGAATGACCATAAAATTTTTAGTTTGTTTACAAAAAATGGTGCCAAATGAGACAAATTTATGTAATAGTTACAAAACTTGGTCCTTTGTGATCTTACTTGAAGATACCTGGACTAATACTAAAACCAGCCTGCTTTGCGAATTCTGATGGGAAACAGGACCTATTCATCATTATACAGACTCAAAAGACGACAGGACACAGCTACAGGAAAGAGCAAGAAGTACGTGAATGAACCCGGTTTTCTTTATCAGCAAAACAGAAGGATCTTATGAGAACCAAGGTCCAGGAGGGACCATGACTTCCATGTACTAAGACACTCAAATAACATTTTACTGCAATTCACACAGCACAGGCTAGGAACACCTGCCCCATACACTGAATTTCAGCTGTGGTTCTAGTCATTCTGATGAATAAACACATTTAGCAATAAAGTGTTCCTTGCACTCTAAGATGCCAAGTTTAGTTTACTAGTAACACAAAGCACTGGAATATTCTTTCCAAAATGAAGCCTCAACAGGCCTCCTGGAAGTCTCGCCCTTGGCCTCTGCAGCCTCTTTCGAGCACAGACACTGCTTCCCTCTCCTCTCTGCATTGCTCATCTCTCTTACGGCTGCCACCCTGCCATCTTATTAACCGACCTGCGTCAGCTCTGCTTTGCTCCAATTCCTGTCAACACACACACTTTGCACTGCTACTGTCGTCTCCTGTAACATCTCAGTGCCAGCTCACACCGGAGCAAGGAAATTACCAGTCTTGTTTTACACGAATCATTTTTAAGTAAATGTGCTTGCACTGTCTTTTTCTATATTCAGCTAAACTGCCCTTTAGGAAACAGCTAAAGAGATTGTTTCACACAGAATGTACTTTGAAGGCTGAACTCATCATTTCAACAGACACCTTTCTGACCCTTGATGACATCACTCTGTTAATTATGGGTGCTACCTATGCAAATGCAGGTGGTAGAGCACATCATTACCACTTCTTCATAGAATCCCTAACTATGACACACGAAGAGAGAGGTGAAGGACACTGCCCTCTAGCACTCCCCAGCTGACTTCCTGGCTCATGCCAATGCATTCATCAATGGGTTTGGGAGAAACTGCTGATGCAGACATAAACAGATAAGCATGGTGACCTGAGAGGCAGAATTCATGGCCATTCTGTTAGTTCAGATTTCATTAGAGCTCTTGGAACAATCAAATCAAATCCTAGGACAATCAAATAATACTTAATGAGAATGAAGATTCTCAAAATTTAATATTGAACTATAGTTTGGAATTCTTCCAATATTCCGTGTTATGCTGTATATCTATAGATGTAGAGCTCTATCTTAAATCACATTTTTAAAACTAGATTCACGCTCAACTACTTACAATTTAGAGGATTTCTCAAAGGTCACTAAGGGAGGATATGTGAGCATGCCACCTGCAGTTCACCTCACATTCTTACCTGTAACTGAGTAATGCAGCTGATGCAGTGACTGCTTATGAGATGGTCGGGGAACACGGGGAGCGGGCACTACACTGGAATGAGCACTGCATGCTGGGAAAACCACTGCCGTGTTTTGTGAATTAATTTATGTATTTATTTATTTAGATAGGGTTTGAGTATATAGTGCTGACTGTTTGGAACTCATAGAGATCTCTGCCTATGTCACCCAGAGTGCTAAAATTAAACACATGTGCCACTAAGACCAGCCTATTCTGTGAATCTTGAAGAGAAACAGGATCTGTCTGCCATTACAAAACACTGGACACACAGTCCTGTGGGCTCCAGTACAGTCAAACCATGACATGTGACCTCATTTCAGCCAACTATACCAAAACAATTCTGGCTCATCATTGGATGGCAACAGCCCAAAGACACAATGAGGCTGCAGAGGCTATTTTGACATCATTAGCGGAGTGGCGACTCTATTAACCAAGGAAAGCCATAAGAGCAATTGAGAGATGCAGTATGTTTTCAACACTTCCGATTGCAGCAGGTGCTCAGAGCACACTTCCCAGCCGTAATTCTTGTTCTAGGTCTGACTGGCTAGAGTCACCTGATTTTTCTTGTTTTTAAAAAGTTCAGTTATCAGGCTGCCAGTCACAATAACCCTACAAAACTTTCATGTCTGAATCAGCCAAGGATAAGTTCCGTTTTGTAATAGGGAACTCTGGTTGGCACATTTGCTTTGAACAGAGTCTTTAATTGCTTGCACACAACTATGGATCCATAGCCACGCCACTGTTTGAAGCTGCTATGACTGCTCATGTAGCATGTTTGCTTGGTAGAAAAAAAGTTTAGATGTGAGAAATATAGCTGGAATATAGATCAACTAGGTGGAAAAATGGAATACGAGTTAAATGATGATTTATGAGTTAAAGTGATGAAAATTTTCTCTGCTGTTTCTGTCTCTCTGTTTCTCTCTGTCCCTTCCTGTATCTCTCTCTCTCCTCTCTCTCTCTCTCCCTCTCTCTCTCTCTCTCTCTCTCTCTCTCTGTGTGTGTGTGAGGGAGGGGTGGGTGTGGTTGTGTGTACAAAAACGTTTAACAATTTCAAATGCACCAGATAGCCTGGTGTGCCTGAGAGAATTAATCACTGCCCTCATAAACCTTGGCTCATTTAGAAATCAGGCTGGGTTTCCGACAAGAGAGTGTCCTCAGCATTGTGACCACTGAAGTGGGAGTGTCCCAGTGTTCAGGTCATGGATCTCTGTTCTGTAGTCTACATTAATTTATAACTGAGCCCTACTTAGTGACTAATGCATGAAAAACTAAGCCAAGACTTAGCGTGCTAAAGTAACAACCATCATAATATCCCAATTTAATTGGACAACATTTATGGGAGTGTTTTATAAAAATAATAGAACCATGAAATTTTTGGTGACCTTTCAATTATTTTATATGATTTTTGGTTGCATTGTCATTTTCTCATGAGGCACAATCTTACAATTTTAAGTTTTAAAATACGTTCCAAATTAGTTTGGACTATTTCAATAGTTTACATCATAGTAGGAGAAATAAAATGACCACATCGATTTTTCTTGGGATTAGCTATGAATTTCTAGGTTTTCTTCCTGTCATTTTTTGAGCAGTAACTCATAGACTAACATTTGCATATATTCCACATACGCATTTTGAGGACTCATGACACCCGCACATACCCATGTTACCATCACCACAATCAAAGCAACAAAGTTATTAGACATAGCCATCTCCTACATAATTGTATCCTTTTGCTTATGTTTATTCATGTTTTGGTGGCATGAATAGTTGAGGTAATATCTGGTCTTCTACCAAACTCCTAAATGCACAACATCATACATTAATCTCTATAATTTATATATCTTGTAAAATCAAAACTTTGTCTACATCTAAAATCTTCATTCAATCTTGTGGTTTACTTATTTTTGACAGGGTCTTACTAAGTGGCCTAGAACTGGCCTAGAACTCTCAATATAGACCAGGTATACATGATGGAGAACTCTGCCTGCCTCTCCTTCCCGAGTGTCAGGATTAAAGGTATTTGCTACCATGCTTGGCTTTTGCTTCTTTTTGTACATCATTAAATATGCAATGAAAAATGATGTTCCAGATGGCTTGCTCCTTTGCAATTTAAAGCAAAACACAATGATTATGAAATTAATGGCAACATACATTTCTATAATTGTGTTTACTATTAATATTCTTATTTCCACTTATGGAATATGTCTTACATTTTTCATCATACTGTTAAATACAATGCGGCACTCATTTGTCTTTGACAAAAAAACCCAATGAGCATAAAAAACTCAATTGCTGAAGCTTTCTGCTAAAGTAGAAGAACAATCTTGTTAGCCTTGTCACAACTAAGTGTATTCTGGAGTCAATGACTCCAAATGCTATCATATTTCTCTTTCAAGTTTAAACCCATATCTGAAATACAGAGTGCTGCCCCACTGTCTTAGACCATTAAGAAGCGGCTTCCTTCCCAAGCCTGCTTGTTCTTTCCGGATTAGAGGTGACCCTTAGCATCTCCATCTACGAGATGAAAGCAGTTCCAGGAGCACACTTTGCAGAGGCCCGTGTGACCTGCCACTGAGACATAAGCTGGGGAGCCCAGGGCCAACAAACTCCAGCTTCCAACTTCCAGATCATTACATAAGCACACAGTGATAACTGGTAAGAATTCAGTTTCAAAATGTTTTAACTTTCCAAGGTATTTGAGAGGATCAACAAAGTTCTATTAGGAATCAGATTACTGTGCTAATTAGCTCCAAAGTCATTTCCTTGAGCATTTTCCCATATCACTAATATTCTGTCACTTCTTTCATTATTCTGGCCTTCAGAAGGCTTTCAGAAACCTAAAATATCACTTGTGAGAATAACATGAAAGAGCTAGGATTAGGGTTCTCTATCAAAGAAAAGAGTAGAAATATATTATATTGCATGGGCATTGTCATAAATAAGAATCCTTTGTGTAGTGAGGCTCATGGGTGCACCTCAGAAAGACACTGAAAACAATTCTAATGAAAAACAAAGATGTAGCAGTACCCAAAAAACTGTCAAAGTCTCTTGTTTTACCTTCACATCTAGGGTTTTAAGTGTGTGGCACATTGACTTTTTCCCTTGCATTATATAACTATGTCCTTTCATAAAATTTTATTTGTTTTCTTGGTTTTTTGTTTGTTTGTTTGTTTGTTTTGGTGGTGGCCAAGATTGATCTCATGGTTTTTCACAACTAGGCATGAACTTGTGCTGGTTTGAATGACAAATGCCCCCGTAGGCTCACATATTGGACCAGCTCATGGCACTGATTGAGAAGGTTATGGAGCACTGTGGCCTGGCTGGAGAAAGAGCATCAATGATGCCAGGCTTCGGGAGTTCACAGTCTCACCACTACTCCAATTTGCCTTCAGCTTTGTGCTTGCAGTTCATGAGATTAGCCCTTGGCTTCCTGTTCCTGCCTTTAGGCTTGCTACCAACTAAAAATGGAATTCTAATATAAAAGCAAAGACACACTAGAGTCTTAAAAAAAATGACCAACTGTCTTGCTTCACCCCAGGACAGATTCACCCCTTCTGGAACCTTATGTGAAAATAAACCCTTCCATGCATTGTTTTGTTAAGGCATTCTATCACAGCAACAGAGATCTAATGATAAAGCCCTCTCCCCAGAGCTGCATTTCTCCATACCACTCCCTGTGGGCACAGGATCTCGCTAACTTCACCAGGCTGGCCTTTAATTTTCTGTCTAGCCCAGAGGCTTTGTATTTATGACTCTCCTGCCTCAGTTTCCTGAGAAGTTGGTGTTATGTGCCACCAGGACCAGCAAGAAGTAACATGGAACAACAAAATCAATGCTGCTTATAAAATAAGTTTGATATCATCAACTTTAAAATACGGTAATATCATCATAAAGCTTGAGAACATTTAGATTGCAATGTTTGATACTGATTTCAGAGTACACTAAAAAAGAAAACCACAAGCTTATGTGTGCATATATGACTATGTGTATACATTAACTTAATTAACACATACATATGTCTGTGTTTCACTTCACATCAGTGGACTATACACAGAAATCAGCATAAGGTCCGTTAATATAGGTATCCCAAACATTGGGTTTTTTTCTAAATTAATTGCCCAATTTGAGGGATGGAATAAGTACATCTTTAAACACTCTTTATGTAAAGCATTGTGGAAGGCAGTATAAATAGAAAAATCTAGATTTCATTGAAATATGTAAATCAGACATACTAGAAAACATGAATGGAATGTTACAAGCCTAAGTCAGCTCAATACATTATTGACTCCAACTCATGGAGGAAACAAAAGAAATTATATTTGTATTGATGTGTGAATCTGCTTCCATTCTTGGTAGCACGTAATATATGCAACTCGCTAACTCTAGCTATCCTTGTAACCACATTACCATATTATTCAAATATATCTATCATTTATATGTAAATAGACAAGATGAATGGATTCTTCATGAAACAACAATTTTCAAATGATAAACAGACACAGGCAGACATTAGGAAGATATAAAATGCTTCAAATATTCATTCTTTTATATTTTTAAGGAAAAATGGGAATTAATTTTAAAAAACCCTAATTATAAAAAAGAGACCTTAATACAGTCAAAATCCCAGTAGCTATTCTTCACAATAAAAAGTCGGCACCAGTGTCATTTGTATCTTATAAATTGCATGCTCTGAGACCCATCTGTGAAAACTGGGATGCTAATTATCATGGTTACATTTCATGATTCCACAGTTAAATGCTGAGACGGTGCTACACAAACACCATATGTTTTAGTGAGGGAAATGAAGAAAGATTAATTACCAGTTGAAGTTCAGGTCTTCCCGCAGTGACACCCTCAACACAAGAAGATTGTTACACGGTATGCTATACAAATTGGAAGCTTTAGTTAATAGCTGAAATAACTAAGGAGGAAAACCTTGAAACCTAAATTTTAAGTATCTGGATCCCTCCCCACCTCCTGCCAATATATCACTATATATCTATATATAGAAATAGATATATATCTTAAGGATGCTTTTGTGAAACTACGTTACAAATTCCAAGGAAAATGCAACTTGACATTTTTCTGGACGTTCTTTTAAGAGACATACTCAAAAATCTCTCACAGGGCCATGACTTTACTCAAAACAATGTCACATGTACTCAGAAAAACCACTCATCTCAGGATAGCCATTGAAACATCAAATGCTATCACTGTAAGATTTTTATTTGTACTTAGCTAGACTGCACTCTGATTCCACTTACCACATATTCAAAGACAAGCGTCAGTGTTTCCTTGGTGTGGATGATGTCATGAAGCAGCACGATGTTTGCGTGCTTCAAGCCTTTCAACAGAGACGCTGCAAGACAAAGTGGGTAGAGAAACAATTGACCATCAGGAAGCCATGTCACATTACCCATGTGCTCACTGCCAGATGAAACCCATCTATTTCCCACGTTCTACGCCAATAACAATGAGAATAATGGGTGGAAGAACAAAATTTTCCTTCTCTCCCAACTGCTTCATTTGTCAGTCGTCAGTAGTCTCTGGGTGGGCTCCACTGAGTTCAGAGTATATGCTTGCTGTGGTTTCAATTCTTCCAGAGGAAGAGAACTAGTGTGTGTGTGTGTGTGTGTGTGTGTGTGTGTGTGTGTGTGTGTGTGTG
>LOJH01004837.1:19258-42840 GCA_001685095.1 Ellobius talpinus
CTGAGTTCAATTCCCAGCAACCACATGGTGGCTCACAGCCATCTGTAATGATATTTGGTAACCTCTTCTGGCCAGCAAGCATACAGACAGACAGAACACTGTATACATAATAAATAAATAAATAAATAAATAAATAAATAAATAAATAAAAGAGAGAATAACCATTCTGGCAAGAAGCCTTATGAGTGTCAAGAATGTGGGAAGGCCTTCAATGCTGGCTCCAATTTCATACAACACCAGCGAGTTCATACAGGTGAGAAGCCTTATGCACATAAAGACTGTGCTAAAGCCTTCAGTCAAAGATCACAACTGATCGAACATCAGTGAATCCATACTGGGGAGAAACCCTATCAATGTACGGACTGTGCCAAGGCCTTCAGCCGGATCTCACATCTTAAAGTACATCACAGAATTTATATTGGGGAAAAGCCCAGAAGTGTGGGAAGACCTTTGGTCACAGGTCTCAATGGATTTGACCTCAGACTGCTCATACTGGCAAGAAACCCTTTGAGTGTAAAGACTGTGGGAAGGCTTTCAACCAAGGATCCACTCTTAGCCGACATCACAGAATTCACACTGGAGAGAAACCTTATGTGTGCAAGGCATGTGACAAGACCTTTAGGCTAACCTCCCAGCTTAAGCAACACCAGAGTGTTCATACTGGGGAGAAACCTTACCAGTGTGAGGTTTGCAGGCGGGCCCTCAAGCAGGTCTCACATCTCACAGTGCATTATAAAACCCATACAGAGGAGAAGCCATGTGACCGTGAGGAATGTGGGAAGGCCTTCAGTCATTGCTCTCAGCTGATTCAACTCAGGTCATCCGTTCCAAGGAAAAGCCCTACGAGAATAAGGGATTTTGGAGGAGCAAAAATCACGCTCCGACTGCCATTCTGCACCCGAGACTGCGCAATAGAGGAACACATGTGAACATAATAAATGTAGAAAAGCCATCCTTCGGCACTTACCCATTATTAATCATCAGGGAATTGGTCCTGGCAACCAACCACATGAACAGAAGTGATGCAGAGAGCCCATTAGGTTAGGGTAATCACAGCATGTGGGTCTTGGAGGAAGGGAAACTAAATGTAAATAAGATGCTTCTATTTAGAGTTTTCTAAACCAAACAAACAGGGAACACTGGGAAATAGTTTTGTCTCCTGGCAAATTCCAGAATCTAGTTATGGGATTTTTGTGGTGTTTTGTTGTTGCTGTTGTTTTGTTTTGGAGACACAGTCTCTCTGTGTAGCCTTGGCTGGCCTAGAATTTGCCATGTAAACCAGGCTGGCCCATAAAGATCTACCTGCCTCTGCCTTCTGAGTGCTGGGATGTTAAAAGTATGTGCCACCACGCCAGCTGTAGTCACAGGGAAGAGGAAGCTAAATCACTCCTGGGTTAACCATGAAGTCAATCCTGCAGACACCATGGGTGGCAAGAAAAAGAACGAACCGATACTTTTACATGCTAAGAAGGGAAAGACACAACATATTTAGGGTGTGCTGACGCACGCCTTGTATCCTAGCACTTGGGAGGCAGAGGCTGGTGAATTTCTGCAACTTCTGGGCCAGCCTGTCAGAGGTTGCTGTCAGAAAGCAGCAGCAACCCTATCCCCAAAAGCGATATCCAGGGGAATGAATTTTATAAAATTTTCTGTGTGTGTGTGTGTGTGTGTGTGTGTGTGTGTGTAGATACACGCATGCAAATACTACAGTCCATGTGCAGAGATCAGAGGGCACTTTGTGGAGGCACTTGTTTCTTTCCTTCTTCATGTGGGTCTCAGAGGCCGAGCTTAGACCACCAGGCTTACCCACTGAGGAATCTCACTGGCCCTTTTCAGAATTCAAAGCACATACATTGTTTTTAATTCTGGGGAATAGTTTACAGGCTTTGAACACGTGCTTGTGTATGGAAACCTGAGTGAGTTCTCAAACACACCGAATGAAGGGTCCAGAACTAGAACCAGCTATGCATGGTGGCATATGCTTCTAATCCCAGTCCTTGGGAAACTGAGGCTGGGGGTCGAGTCAAGTTCAAGGCCATGCTGGGCTACAGAGTAACATGCTGTCTTAAAACAGTGAGGGACTGGAGAGATGGCTCAGCAGTTAAGAGCACTGGATGCTTGTCCAGAGGACCTGGGTTCAATTCTCAGCACCCACATGACAGTTCACACCTGTCTGTAGCTCCAGGTCCAGGGGATCTGACTCCCTCATACAGACATACATGCAGGTAAAACACCAATGCACTTAAATACAAATAAATCATTAAAAAAGAAAAGAAACTACCAAATGCCCAGTCAATAGATTTAAAACAAAACAAAACAAAGCTACAAAAAGGGCATTAGTTTCACATTCTTTTGCAGTCCAAGCGCTAAATTCAGTTGTTTCTAAGGCTGGGATCTGGGCCAGGCATTGCTGTGTAGCCCTGCTGGTCTTCAGTTTGGGGCAGCCCAGTGCCTCAGTCTCACCAGCATTGGGTTACAGGCCTGTGACAATGTCTGGCTCTGTGTCTAGTTGAAAACATTCACACTGTATAGACAGTATATTTTCATTCCTTCTAGACCAGAAGACGTGGAATCTGTAGGAAAAGGTCTTCTTGCTCTTAGGTGTAGGTGGACTTTTCTGTCCCGCCAGCCAGTTCCCAAAGAACTATTAATTATAAATGCTCGGTTATTACTAGCTAACACTTCCATTTTTAAATCAACCCATATTTCTTATCTACACTCTGCCATGTGTTTTGGTACCTTTCCTCAGCACAACAAGCACACCTCTCAGAGTCTCCTCACGATTCTTAAGACTCCTCCCCTTCTTTTGTGCTCTCTTTTGGTCTGCCAGTCCCACCTAACCTCTGCCTGTCTAGCTGTTGGACAGCCAGCATCTTTATTAATCCAAACACAGTGACATATATTCACACAGTATAAAGGAATATTTCACACTGCCCAGTGTCTGATTCTTACATTACTCTCAGCTGTTTCTTCCTATTTCAGGAATAGCCTTGATTTTAGACAGTGCTTTTTAGTTTCTACATGTCTAGATTGTTTTGGGTCATCCTTTGTCTCTTGTCACAGGTAGATTATTGCTGCTTACCCATCAGTCATACCCAGCAATTGTTAGCATCTGCTTCTTTAGAATCTGACGATAGGCCTGGCATGGTGGCACAGGCCTATAATCCCAGCACTTTGGAGGCAGAGGCAGGCCAGTTCTCTATGTGTTTGAGGCCAGCCTGGTCTACAGAGCTAGTTACAGGAGAGCCAGGGCTATAGAGAAAAACCCTATCTCAAAAAAAAATCTGAAGACAGCAGATTCGAATTTTCCAACCTCCTGTGCAGCTCAGAGTGACCTATGTGTCTCTGTATTGGCTGCTGGAATCTTCCGGGGACTTCTGGAAAAGAACTTGATGTTCTAATGAGAGAGATGCTATCCTAAGATACACTGATTTGTAATAAAATAGTGTCCCTCAGGGTGGAGGGCTTTTGATGGCATGCAATGTAAAGGACAAATAGCTACGACTCCATCCTCCAAGTGATGCCCACCCTAGTCTTAGATCTAGCCTCCCACATTGGCCCCATACACACATTTTCCCACCAACCACTCTGATGGAGGCTATCCCCCAGTGAAGATGTTCAGATGATTCTGTCTTGGGTCCAATTGAAGTACAATCTATCCACTGGGTGGTGGTGGCACAAACCTTTAATCCCAGCACCCTGGAGACTGAGGTAGGGGGAATCTCTAAGTTTGAGGCTAGCCTGGTGTACAGAGTGAGTTCCAGGACAGCTAGGGTTACATAAAGAAATCCTGACTCAAAAATAAAAAACAAAAACAAACAAACAAAAAACAAAAAAGAGGGACAGGAGCACATGTAGCCTAGGCAGCACGCCCTGAGTGCCTTGAGCAGCTGGTGTGGGGTTTTTTGTCACATTCTTAGACTTTTCCTTGCTGGTTTGCCACGGTATCACCAACCCAAAAGACATGCCTATTTTTTTAACCTCACCAAAGGAATCACATTCTTCAATATTTTACAACTTGTGTCTTCATGACTCTCTTTTTAAAAAAGATTTTTATGTGTTGGCACATCAGCTGATGCTGTCACCTCAGTGTGGCCACCTTGTAAAAATCCACAATGTTTGTTTCTCTATTTCTCTTTGCTGGATATTCAGGTTGCTTCTGAGTTTCTGATGATTTAAAAATTTTCTGATGAGCATATTCCATGTGTTTTTTTGTTTGTTTGTTTTGTGGCAGCGGTGGCAACGACTACTTCCATAGTATTATCTCCAGGCTACAGTTCTAACAGTAGATGCTTATACAGTGCAGCTAAACTCACTGCAGCCCCACTTGAGAACTGTTGTTGGGCCTGGACCGTTGTCACCATCCAACTGCCACTAGCTATCAGTCATAACATCAGCGAATTGGACCCAGCTTCTTAGGAAGACCTCTGGGAATAAAAATCCTATTGAGCTGGTGGCCTTTTAGGAGTGCATGAGAAGGATGTTTCCCATCATCCCTGCCAGTGAAATTAGAACTGGTCTGAAAGCTGAGCCTTCTGAGTATGTGAACACACTGCTATCAGTGGGTTAAGGAATTCTTTCTCGGGCTAGAGAGATGGTTCAGAGGTTAAGAGCGCTGGCTGCTCTTCCAGAGGTTCTGAGTTCAATTCCCAGCAACCACATGGAGGTTCAAAACCATCTGTAAATGAGATCTGGTGCCCTCTTCTGGCCTGAAGGCACACAATGCAGACAGAATAATAAATCTTAAACATATTAATAAATCTTAATAAACAATAATAATAAATCTTAATAAATAAATCTACAAAAACAAAAAACTCCTCACTTTTTTGCAAGGCCTTGAGTCTGGACTAACTTGTCCCAGAACTTGTATGTCTGGCCTGGAGAAGCATTGGAGAAAGACTTGCATTATGAGAGCGACATCTCTCCACACTTGGGAAACAGGTTGGCTGGGTGTGGCAGCGTGGAGTAGAGTTACGAACATCACTGGACCCCAGAACTTCCAGAAAAGTGTATGATGTGCTAGTGCATGACTTTAATCCCAGCAGAGGCAGGCGGACCTCTGGGTACGAGGCCAGCCTAGTCTACAAAGTGAGACAGGGCTACGCAGGGAAAACCTGTCTCAAAAAACAAAACAAGCCGGGCGGTGGTGGCGCACGCCTTTAATCCTAGCACTCGGGAGGCAGAGGCAGGGTCTCTTTGAGTTTGAGGCCAGCCTGGTCTACAGAGCGAGTTCCAGGACAGGCTCCAAAGGTACAGTAAAACCCTGTCTTGATAAAAACCAAATCCAAAACAAAACAAAAAACAAAAAACAAAAAAGCAAGGTGTAGTTGAACACTCTTTCCAGCAGGTGGCACTGTTGTACTGTAAAACGTCTCTTAGTACCTTTGTTTTTACCAAAGATTATTGAAAATCCTTTCTTCTTGCGTTACCCCTGATTAGGTCAGTATCTTCTGATATCTTCTGATTCCTTTTGGACAGCTTTACAGGGCATAAATATAATAAATTTCACTATGCATTGTTTTGTTGAGACAGGGTCTCACTACCTAGCCAAGGCTGGATTTGCAGGTAAGCACCATCCCAATTTTTTTAAAAAATATTTTTGTTCCCTAGATCCAGTCGATGTCCTCACCACTATCGTGCTTTAGCACTGAGCTACCTCTGTAGCTTTAATAGACATTGAATTCAGTGCAATTTAGCTTCCTTCCCGGCAGCACGGTTTAAGTGTGCCAGTTGAATGTTGGCATCCCCTCCCCCACTGTAGAAACACAGACCCAAGGAGCTCAATATGTCTGTGCCTTACCTCAGCTGCAGGATTAGACCATTCTGTCCTCTGTCTAGGAACTTGAAAAAGTGCAGAAAGTCAGAAGATGTCTAGATGGTGAGACCAATGAGGAGGCTTCTGTCTGTCTATCCATTCATCATTTCTCTCCCCAGGTATCATTAATTCATGTATATTTGCCTACTCATCTATCATATATTATTTACTCTTCTATCACCCACCTATATATTCTTTCAACATCTCAAGAAGTGGAAAGATAGTCTTGTTATTTAGAAAAAGGTCTTTTGAATCATGTATGAGTTTCTGCAAATGAGATGATTGAAAACTTTGTTCTGAAATTTTTTTTGTTCACTTCTGCATCTCTAGCTCCTGGGACCTAAAAGTGTTTTGAAACAGGATCATATTCTAGCCTAGTCTAGCCTGGAACTCACGATGAAACCAAAGCTGGCCTTGAATTTGTGGTAATTCTCCTGCCTCAGCTCCTCAAGGGCTGAGATTACAGGAACGAGCCACTCCACCCAGAAAAATCACCCAGTGATCTGTTATGGTCTTTGCGTGACTACAGGGAGGTAGCTAGTTGCCAGAGCAACCAAACAAGCGCTATGACAGCTGCGACTCACAGCTCCATAGGGCAGGCGGATAAAGGGTTAGCAGTAGCAGATGGTTCACTCAATCCTGCCTACCTAATGAAGCACTAGCTCCACCCTCCCACCCCCATAAAGCAAAACGAAACACTTCAAGGCTTTCAGAAAGACCAACAAGAAGACAGCCATGTGCTGGGAGAGAGACACACTTCAGTTCTGTGGGGTTAAAAGCTCCCATCCTCAGAGTTCTGGATTTTGTCTTAACTATCTCCACCTGTTCATTTGTGTTCTTTAAAGTGTCCTATAAACAACAACAACAAGCCCTGTGTTTCCTTTGTATCTCTCACTCTAGCAAATTAATAGACCTAAGAAGTGAGGGCCGTGGAAACGCCGTAGAGACAGAAACACAGACAAACCCGCCAAAGTTTGGGATTTCCATCACAAATAGTGGGGAATTTTGTGGGACCAAGCCTTCGATTTCCAGATAGTGGCAAGACAGAGTTGATGAAAGCCAGCAGATATCTTTTGTGGAAAAGGTTTTCAAAGACGTTGATGTATGTGTGTTATATGAAGAAAATAGGAAAAGCATGATAAACCCGTGCTGCTCTACATTTCTTTACAGCCTTTCCCCTCCTCTACCGTTTGTCGGGTCTGTCTTCATCCGTGGGAAGTAAAAGCTCTGACACCAGGGAATTGCGTTTCTTTCTCTTTTCATCCAAGTGGACGTTTTACTTGTTTCAGCTTTTAATACAAGTAGTGATTTTTTGGTCCTTCAAACGGAGGGATAATTTATACTTTGGCAAAGAGCAGAAAAAGCCTGACTCTTGTCTAGTTCCTATGTCGTGTTCACTACTCCCAACGCTAATAATGACATTCCCTTTTTGCAGGTGAAACATATGCTGATTTGCTGGTCACAGAGGTGGTCAACGTGAGTGTGAAGGAGGAGGCAATCAGATGCAGAATGGTGGCTGTTCTTGCTGTGGCAAAACTTAGCTTGCAAAGATCAAACTTCCAAGCCCGGCATCGTGGTGGCTCACTCCTTTAACCCCAACATTTGGGAGTTGGATACAGAAGGACAAGTAGTTCAGAGTCACCCTTGGCTACATAGCCAGTTCCGAGGCTAATCTAGGCTCACCTCATATCTCTTCCTTCCCTAAAAAAAAAAAATATAAAAAATAAAATAAGAAAATCATAGTCTTAAACACTAACATCAAGGATCGAGCTTGGTGAGCTAACAGGGACACCAGACATCAAGGAGAAACATCAAGGACTAGCGCTCCGCGCCTTGGTGGCTGCTGGTAACTAGGGACGCTTCTGGTCTCTAGGCAGTACGGGAAGCTTAAGGAAGAGCTGACTCACGAGCCGCCCCAACTGACACGCCCAGCAACCCTGGGCCATCCCCCTCTGCAGAATCACGCACACAGTCCCACAAAGTCCCAGCTCTCATCCCTTCTGCCACCTGCGGTAGCAGAATGGCCTTAGAA
Organism: Ellobius talpinus; assembly: GCA_001685095.1. Classification (NCBI taxonomy): domain Eukaryota; kingdom Metazoa; phylum Chordata; class Mammalia; order Rodentia; family Cricetidae; genus Ellobius; species Ellobius talpinus. The sequence goes on from LOJH01004837.1 coordinate 27,106, forward strand.
TGTGCCCTTCTCCACGAGCCCCGCCCTTTATCTCTGACTCCTCTGAGAACCCGCCCCTTCTCCTCCAAGCCCGCCCTCACCTCAGACTGCGCTGAGAACCCGCCCTACTGGCTAAGCCCCTCCCCTCGCCGCTGACTGCTGAGATCCCTCCCCTTTCTCGGCTTACTGCCGCCCTTTATTCGGAAGCCACGCCCCTTCAGAGTCTGCTGAGAACCCGCCCCTTCTTCAAGATCCGCCCTCACCTCGACTCCACGGAGAACTCGTTCCTTTTCCGACTAGCCCGCCCCTCACCTCTGCCTCCACTGAGAACCCGCCCTACTAGATAAACCCGCCCGCCCCTAATACCGATGAGATCACGCCCCTTCTCCGCAAGCTCCGCCCCTTCAGGTTCCGCTGAGAAACCGCCCCTTCCTCAAGCCCCGCCCCAGCTCAAACCGTGCTGAGAACCGCCCTACTTGCTAAGCCCCGCCCCTCGCCTCAGACTCCTCTGAGAACCCGCCCTACTTGATAACTCCGCCCTTCACCTAATACTGCTTAGACCCCTCCCTTTCTCCGCTTAGCGCCGCCTCACCAGACTCCTCTGAGACCCCGCCCTTCTCGCAAGCCCCGCTCCCTCAGAGTCGCCTGAGAGCCCGCCCAACTGACTAAACCCCGCCCTCACTTCCAACTAGCCCCGCCCTCACCGCGCTCTAAGAACCCGCTCTTCTCCGTAGGACCCGCCTCTCATCTCAGTCTTCTCTGGGAACGCGCCCCTTACGCCAAGCCCCGCCTTTCTCGGGTTCTGCCCCTCTGCTGCGGCTGGAAGAGACTGCGCCTGCGCACAGCTTGTCCGTTGCCTCCCAGCGTTCCTTGGTTGACAGGGTCCGAGTAAGGCGGCTGATGGGGAGTGGGAGCCCGAAAGCTGGGGCAGGGGAGATCCTCGTACTCTCCGCGTTTCCTAGAGGTCAGCGTCCCTGGAGGTAGGCTTGGCGGATTCGTGGAATCCGGGGGCGCGAGGGCTCAGACGGCTGGCGGTCCGGATCTAAGTGCGTACTTGGGTGTGCCAGGCCTGAGTGTGTGAAACGAACTGGGCTGTGAGTTTTCAGGGTGACTGTACGTTTGTGTGAGTGTGTGGGAGAGGAAGACAGGGTCTGAGAGAAAAGGTGTGGATGTGAGGTCACCGTTTATCTTCCGTGGTCTACATTACAGCACTTAATGCTTGGAATGTCCAAAGTACCGAATATCGTGATGAGCGTTCGTGATGGTTGGATGGCAGATTCAAGGTAGCTTCAGGGTCAGGGCTGATCGTCGCAGACGCCAAAAAAGATTAGAGAATAAAGAATTTCTGTCCCAAACCCTAACTGGGAGAGGAGAGGGGCTGAAGGGTAAATTGATCACCAAAGGCCAATTTTGTTGTTGTTTTGAGATAGAGTATGGTGTACTCCTGGCAGCCCTCAAACTCATTATGTAAGTAGAGGATGACTTTGAATCCCTGATCTTTCTGCCTCAGCCTCCCAAGTGCTGTGATTACAGCATGTAGGACAACTTTGTGGAGTTGATTCTCTCCTTTCCTTTTTTTTTTCTCCTTCAACTTTTTATGTGAGTTCCGGGAATAGAATTCTGGTCCTCAGGCTTGAATGTGAACTTTACATGCTGGGCCATCTCTCCAGCTCTTCATATATCTTTAAACATATTCTTTATAATGATCTTGTAAACAAGGGCTTTACCGAGTTCTCGGACCCACTCAGGCAAATTGATTGAACTATGAGGAACTCATAGAAAACTTTGATTTATAGCCAGTCCTTCAGCAGCACAGGTGAGATGACTTGGAACTTGCACCTAGCATCAGAATTCAGAAGCAGTCATTGGGACTGAGCCCTTAACCTCTGGGGTCTGGCATGATAGTCCCGGAACTGAATTAGATGAAGAGATACCCAGCTTATGTCTTCTGCAGAACTGTTTGCTGGATGTGTTTGGGGAAACTTCAGAAGTGTTTGTCTTGCAAAGAAGAGACAGAGTTTGTGTATTCTCTGTATCATCGAAGTGCATGTGTGCATGTGTGTGCCTGTGTGTGTGTATTAGAGACTTGAGTCTGAGAAAATAGAGGGTGTGACTCTTACCTCAGTTTAAGTGTTGTATGACTTTTCCTTTAGGCTTTTCATGGTTATATCATTGACGTGTTGGAGAGAGTAGTGTATCAGGACCCTGCAGCCATAGTGACTAATTTAGAGGAACAGTAGAAACAGGCTAGGCTTTTGTAATGGTGAATGACCTGAGCTGTCCATCATGAGATTGGTGTTATCTGACCCATGAAGTCATAAAGTAGGATGTGCACAGCAGCAGTCTGTTATCAAATAGAAGTTGGTACCGGGGAGCGGAGTCTTGCTGTGCCAAGCCTGACCATGATGCTTGTTGGTGAAAGGTGGCCTTTGGTACTTCGGATTAGGTAAGAAGTTGAACACTTTAGGTGGTATTTAATGGACCATACTGGTAGGCACAGGGAAGAGAGTGGTGACGAAAGCAATGCAGATTATGATGGCGTGACTCGAGAGGTTTCAGAGGGGAAGAATATTAGTAAATGGCTTAGAGACCATTCTTGTGATATTTTGGCAAAAATGTGGCTGCTTTTTGCCCTTGTCCTATAAATCTGCTTGAGGCTAAATCAAAGACCTTTGGATTAATGATGTTGGCCAGGGGCCTAGTATTGACTGTGTCGTGTAGTTCTTAGTGGCTGCTCTTATGCATGTCTATAATGAAAAGGAGCAAAACAAAACTGATAAAGATTTAAAATAAGTGGAAGGGCCATGTTCTAGCCTCAGAAAGCAGAAGAACTGCTTTGGCCGTGTAATCCTAGATTTAGAATAAACGATAGAAGAAAGGGTTATGGACTCTCCCTCCATGGCTAAGGAAAGCTGCTGGGGACAGGCATGTGTCAGGGTGTCCCATTATGGAGGCCCCATGAAGCTGGGAATGTGTAGCTGGGATTGTGTTGGAGCCCCAAAATTTTGGAACTGCCAGAGTCATGGAATAGCTGCCAAGAGTAGCTGCAGACTGAGCATGGCACCAGCCTGAGAGAGAGATGTGTGCTGCAGTTAACAGAGCTGGCAGAATGGGAGATCTGAAGAGTGCTTTGACATCAGACGTGGAGGTGCAGAGCTGGGAGTTCACCCTGCTGGTTTTTGGTCTTGTGTCCGTCCAATATTTCTACATTATGCTCCCTTTCCTCCCTTCTGGCATGGTAATGTATAGTCTGTTTGATTGTATGTTGGAAGTATGTGATCTGCTTTTTAATTTTGATTTTACAGGGGTTACAGTTAAGAGAGTGCCTTAAGTCTCAGAAGAGATTTTGAACTTTGGACTTTTAAACAGTATTGAAACTGATAGACTGTGGGGACTTTTGAAGCTGGATTGAATGCATTGTCATCAGGGCATTACTTGAGGAGGATTAGAAGGTGTGACCTTGTTGGTGTGTCACTGGGAGTGGGCTTTGAGGTTTTAAAAGCCCAAGCCAGGCCCAGTGGCTCTCTCTTCCTGCTGCCTGTGATTCTGGATGTAGAACTCTCAGCTACTCCTCCAGCACTGTGTCTGCCCATGCAGCCATGTCCCTGCCATGATGGTAATGGACTAAACCTCTGAAGCTGTAAGCAAGCCCCAATTAAATGATTTCTCTTATAGGAGTTGGCATAGTTAGTGTCTCTTCACAACAGTAGAACACTAGTTAAGACAACATGTTGGAGAGAGAGTACCAGGACCCTGTAGTCATAGTGACGAATTGAGAAGAACAAGAGACAGCTTGGTCTCTGGAATTGGTGATGGAACTGTTAATATTCTCTAGTAGAAGAAGGAGGGAGTGTCACAGGATCCTTATCTGGCATTCCCGCTCTCTCTCTTGCTACCCCCATCCCACCCCATCTGTATACACATGGTCTTGAGAGATGTTAGAGGGTATAGGAAGTAAACAATTAACTAAAAGGGAAACTCCATGATTCAGTTCTCATGAAGATGTCATCCATGATAGGGTGAGACTTTGGGGTGATACAGCAGTTTGGGGGTTACCCATGCTCTTATAAGTAACTCTTTCCCATGCTCTGTAAATAAGCCCAATCAATTCATGGATTCAACAAGTTGGATTTTTATGGAATCATTACTTTGATCTGTTATTTTCACCCCTATCTGGGGTAAATAGATGTTTGTTTTATGTCTCCTTAGAAAAAATTTACACAATGAGAACTAGATCTGCCAATATATAAAGTAACAAATGCATGAGGCTCCTTGGAGAGGTTAAATAAGAAGGATCATGGTACACACTTGTGTGAATGTGTATGGTTGTATAAGCAAGAAACTGGGCTGTGAAAGACTGTGTGTTGTTTGTCTTAGAGTTTACATTACTGCGATGAAAGACCACGACCAGAAAGCAAGTAAGGGAGGAAAGGGTTTATTCCACATCACTGTTTGCCAAAGGAAGTCAGAACAGGAACTGAAGCAGGGCAGGAACCTGGAGGCAGGAGCTGAAGCAGAGGTCATGGAGGAGAGCTGCTTACTGGCTTGTTTCCCCTGGCTTGCTCAGCCTGCTTTCTTAAAAAACCCAGAATCACCAGTCCAAGGATGGCACCACCCACCATTGGCTGGGAGAGCCCATTGATCACTAATTGAAAAAATGACTTACAGAGAGAGCTCATGGAGGCATTTCCTTAACAGAGGCTCCTTCCTGTCTGATGATTCTAGCCTGTGTCAAGTTGGTGCACAAAATCAGTGAGAGGTCTATTTAGTTTAGTTTTTTTTTTAGAAACCTTATACCATTTTCCGTAGTGAAGGCAATCCATACTCCCTTAGCAATATATAAAGTTTCACTAGATAGTCCAGGCAGGAATGGAACTCCTATGTATCCCAGCCTAGCTTCCCTCATACTCATTGTCTCCCTGCCGCTGCCTTCCAAATGCTGGGGTTACAGTGGCCTCCCTCTGTGCCCAGAGAACATCATGGTGGCTGAGAATGGGAGAGAAAGATGAGTAGGTGTGTGTGAGACCAAATGCTGGGGTTATAGTGGCATACCTCCGTGTCCAGAGAACATCACGGTGGCTGAGAATGGGAGAGAAAGATGAGCATGTGTGTGTGAGAGCAAACTGGATGAGGAAGATTCTCTGAACCGTAGTGTGATATTTGAGAGGCCTTATGAATATAGGGGCTGAAGCTGTGGCGTCTACATGGGAAAGATCTAGGTAAGAGGCTGTGATCTTATGGGTGTGAGAGAAGAATGGGGTGTCTGTGATGATGTGTGTGTGCACTGGGACCCTCTGAGATCATGGTGTGTGTGGTTACCAGTGTTGCGCCTTCTCTCGGGTGCCTGTGATTGTCTTCCACGAGATTAGAAAGTGTGTGAGCTCTTGTGTTGGTACTTGTGATGTCGCTTTGTATGCTGTAATCATGGCCTGGTGTGTATGGAGTGACTACTTTGAAGATTAATTAATAGAATTAGGCTTATAAAACATAAAACACTGTTACATTTTAAGTTAAATTTTAATGTTTTAGTTTTGTTGTGGGGGCAGAAGCATACCACAGAATGGGGTGTGTGTGTGTGTGTGTGTGTGTGTGTATTAGAGGGCAACTTTTAGGAGTTGGTTCTCTCCTTCCAACAAGTGAGTTCTAGGGATCAAACCTAGATAGATCCACAGGTACTTTTACCCTCTGAGCCATCTCCCTGGGAGATTTTTTTCTTTTCTTTCCTTTTCTTTCTTATTTTTTGTCAGGATTTCATCAGCTAGTCTTGAACTCCTGGAAAATATCCTGCCTCAGACTTCTGATTGTTGGAATTTTAGGTATGCACTACCATGCCTTGTTAGCATTAGATTCTCTCTCTCTTTAAAAGATTTGTTTTCATTTTTTTGTGTTTGAGTGTTTTGCCTGAATATATATCTATATACCACATGTATTCCTGGTGCCTATGGAGGCAGAACAGGGCATTGGATCGCCTGGAATTGAAGTTACAGATGGTTGTGATCTGCCTTGTGGGTGCAGGGAGCTGAACTGGGTCCCTAAGAGCTATCTTTCCAGCCCCCAGCATCATTAGCTTCTTTCTGTGTGCTGTTTGGAACTGCCTGTTGTGTATTACTGGGCTGAGTCCTGGGTCCTAGCATTCCAGAAGCTGCCGAAGCTGGCCTGAGCTGACAGGAGGGCGGGGAGCCCACTAATGTAGGTCAGAAAGGAGGAGAAATGAGTGAGCTCAGGGCGGGGGTCACACAGTGGCAGGACTGATCCCTAAAGTTCATTGTTCCACAGTGAGGAGAAAGTGAAGGCCCTGCGGTTTGGGCTGGAGGAAGACAGTAACTTTTGTCTCTGGTGGCTTTCGGAGTGGGGTTTCAAACAGACGGTGCCAAATTATGGATCAGAAACTTCCAAAGTGGGGGCTGGAGAGATGGCTCAGAGGTTGGGAGCACTGACTGCTCTTCCTGAGGTCCTGAGTTCAATTCCCAGCGGCCACATGGTGGCTCACAACCATCTATAATGAGATCTGGTGCCCTCTCTGGCGAGTAGGCATATATGCAGACAGAACACTGTATACATAATGAATAAAATTCTTTAAAAAAAAAGAAAGAAACTTCCAAAGGGAATAATTCCACCTTTGTATATAAAATGAAAAAAATAGCTATTTTGTAGGAGTATTTATGTACAGTCAGACCAGAATGGGAAGGGGGTGTAGGCAAACTTTTCTGTGCTGCCAGTGAGTTCTCCAACAACCATACGAAGACTTATTATAAATGCTCGGCAAATAGCTCAGTTTGTCACTAACTAGCTATTTTATTTATTTTTTTAAAAAATTATCTTTTCTCATTTGACATGCCAAATCCATTTTCTACTCCCTCCCCTCCTCCTGCCTCCTCCACCTCTTCCCTCACCTCCCATCCCAGCCCCCATCCACTTCTCAGAGAGGGTAAGGCTTCCCATGGGGAGTCAACAAAGTCTAGCACATTGCTTTGAGGCAGGACCAAGGCCCTTGTCACTATATCTAGACTGAGCAAGGTATCCTTCCAGAGAGAATGGGTTCCAAAAAGCCAGAACAAGCAGTATGGGTAAATCCTGGTCTCACTGCCAGTAGCCCCACAATCTGCCCCAGCCATGCAACCATCACCCACATTCAGAGGGCCTAGTTTGGGCCTATGCTGGTTCCCTTGCCTAACTAGCTCTTATAACTTAAATTAACCCATATTTCTTATCTACACTCTGTCTTATGACTCAGTACCTTTTCTCAGTACAGCAAGTTTATCTCCTGCTTCCNGAGCAAGGTATCCTTCCAGAGAGAATGGGTTCCAAAAAGCCAGAACAAGCAGTATGGGTAAATCCTGGTCTCACTGCCAGTAGCCCCACAATCTGCCCCAGCCATGCAACCATCACCCACATTCAGAGGGCCTAGTTTGGGCCTATGCTGGTTCCCTTGCCTAACTAGCTCTTATAACTTAAATTAACCCATATTTCTTATCTACACTCTGTCTTATGACTCAGTACCTTTTCTCAGTACAGCAAGTTTATCTCCTGCTTCCTCTGCATCTTCTCAACACTCCTGAGACTCTTCTTTTTTGTGCTTTTTATCTGCCAGTCATGCCTAACCGCTACCTATTTAGCTATTGGCCAGTCATCTTCTTTATTAAGCCAATCACAGTGACATATATTCACACAGTGTAAAGGAATATTTCACTAGGGGGCTTGGGGATAAAAATTCAGGAGACTTCCAGTGTATAGGAAAGAGTGATTTGCTATACTCCAGTAGTGAGCATTGCCTAGTGTGTCAGGTACTTTTCTTATTGCTCTGACCAAAACCCCTGACAAAATAAAAGACTCACAACTTGAATACAGTCCATCATGGCACAGAAGTCATGGTAGTAAAGCGTGTGGAGACCGGTCACATTGCCTTTGAAGATAGAAGCAGAGGGCCATGAACCAACATCTGACTTTCTTTCCTCTTTGTCCCCCCTTTTTTTTTAAATAAACCTGAGGTTTCAGCACATGAGATGGTGCCACCCACAGTGTGATTCTGCTTCTTCAGTTAAACCTCACTGGGAACACCCTCAGATATGTCCAGCATATGTCTCCTAGGTGACTTTATTATTTATTTATTGTAGTAGGAGGAGCGGGCTGTGTCCCACTTCCCGGCTAGCTTAACCCCCGAAATAACCACACAGAAATTGTATTAATTAAATCACTGCCTGGCCATTAGCTCTGGCCTGTGATTGGCTTAATAAAGAAGATGACTGGCCAGTAGCTAAATAGGCAGCGGTTAGGCGTGACTGGCAGACAAAAAGCACAAAAAAGAAGAATCTCAGGAGTGTTGAGAAGATGCAGAGGAAGCAGGAGATAAACTTGCTGTACTGNNNNCTCAGGCCGGAGATTCATGGCATCTGCCACACTTCCCTTCTTCCCAGCATTCTGGGAATGTTTCTTTCCTGGGAGGGAAGAAAGGGAAGGAGCAGCTTGCATTGGTGATGCTGGGAGAACCATGAAAACCTTGACTTTCCCTACCCTCTCTTCCTCTAGCCTGGACTTCCCAGGGCACAGTTGTTCTCCAAGGGAGGAGAAGGCAAGAAATGACCATTGAACTAATGAAAGCCATGTTACAGGTTAGTTTATGTCTGTTCTCCATGAGAAGAGGTCTTGATGATTGGCACTAAGTGACGCTACTTTGGAAATTCTGTTAATAGTCTGTCCCCGGGCCTGCTCACCCTTCTCCTACAGGACATCATTCTTAACTTTAGCTGCCTAGTAGGTGAAGAATAGATGGCCAAGAGGCCACTCTGAAATTCTTTCTCTCCCTGCCTTATATACACTTCTTTATGATATCAAATCTTACTAGTTCATGGCAGGCACCTTGAATGTTCTTGAAAGTTAAGGAGGGTTGTGCCTGATTAGTTCTTGGCTGGGAGACAGAATATAACTATGGAGCCCAGCTTGGCAATCCTCCTGCCTCATGCTTCTGAGAGGTAGGATTATAAGTGTGGCCCACCATGCCTTGAATGTACAGTTTTAACTGGTTTGGGCTCTTGTCAAAAGGCTTGTCTTCTTTTACATGAAATAGGTATCTCAGTACTATTGAATTGGATTCCAGGTTAGATGGACATGCACAGCCCCTCTGTATGGATTTCTGTCCCTCTCTGTCCCTAAAATAATAACACGGAGTTTGTAATTGAAATCTGAATTTGAGGAAATCTTGTGGCATCCAGCCCTCAGACACTGTCCAGGGAAAGTGTGTAATGACTGGATTAGATAGAGGACTGTCACCTGCTGCCCACAGCAGAGCTGGGTTGTAGTTAGGTGGATTTCTAAATGTTTTGATCATCAGAGATCATGGAAGTTTTGAGAGTGTAGTAGAAAAGGGGTGTTTTTTTTGGTATTGTTTTGTTTTATTTTTTAAATATCCTCTCATCCATCATGAGTAATGTTATTATTTTCTTTTTTCTTTTTGTTTTGAGATGAGAAGAGGTGGCCCATTTTGTTGCCCAAGCTGGCCTTGAGCCCCTGGACACAGGCATCTTCCCTTCTCAAGCAGCTCACCTTCAATTAGTCTCTGACCTACTCCCAGCCAACCGCTTCTTTGTTTCCTATCTACATATTCGGATTTCCTGGGCATTTCATATAAGTGGAATGATACAAGATGTAGTCATTTGTGTCTTCTTTCATTTAGAAACTACTTCTACCCCAAAACAGAATAAAAAATGTTACAAAACTTTGTGACATTTGTGCCATCTCAGGACTCAGTGACCTTCACAGACGTGCTGGTAGACTTCTCCCAGGAGGAATGGGAGTGGCTGAGTCCTGCTCAGAGGAGTCTGTACAGGACTGTGGTGCTGGAGAACTACCGGAACTTGGTCTCAGTGGGTAAGTGTCCTCCCTGTGGATAATCCGGAAACATCCAGAGACTATCCTTAAAGCACCTTTCACATTTCTGTTACCAATCCTGTGTTAATTGTGTCGGGGTTAGATGAGAGTTTCAGATGCAGTCTGTGAATTTGATGTATTATCGGATACTCGTGGTTATATCTTTAGGCAATTAGAAACCCATATTTGGTGGGAACTGTAGCAGATACCTCTGCTTTATGTCGCCTTTCTGTTACAGTTCTGCTGTTCTCACCAGTAGGTGGTAATAGGGCTGGAGAAGAGTGTGCCCTGGTTGCTACTGTAACTGGGCCCTAGACCTAGCACAACTGACTCCATGATGGAAGTGCCATTCAGGCTGTAAAACTGAGCATGTAGATGGCACCACCAACTAAAATGAAACAAAGACCTAATCCATCAAAGTCTGCATACTTCTGGGAAAGTCTCAAAATGTACTAATTTTCCTTTTTGGCTTCTGGAGTTCTGCTCCTGGCTAACAGTTCTTGTTAACTGAAGTATGTCAACCCAGAATGTGGTTTTTGTGCTTACAAGCTTACCCTGAGAAAGACTCAGGGCTACACTGGAAACCTGAATACCCAGTGTCGTTGCTAACTGGCTAATAACGATTTTCTGTTGGCTTAAACCAATGTCTGAGCAGTCTTCTCTGGTGAATACCCCACAACACTATACAAATAGAATATCACTTTTCAAATATGCTTCCAAAATTTTTCATTACATTAATTTTTATGGAGGGACATTGATATTACATGGGGGGAAACATGTATGCCACATACAAGTTGGAGGGTGACTTACAGGACTTGGACCAGCTGAGCTCATCAGGTTGGTAGCAAATGCCTTTACTCACTGAGCCATTTCAGTGACCCTCAAATATGTATCTTTTTATTAACTTATGATAAATTAGTGAAACACACTGCTTTAAAATATCTCCTGATGCTTGCTCCTGGAGAGACTAATACGGACCCTTCTAAGCCTGGGTCCATATGTTAGTAAATGAGCTTGCTGTTCTCCAGAACAATCTGCTTGAGCTTCTTTAGACCAGTGGTTCTCAATCTTCCTATGCTGTGACCCTTTAATACAGCTCCTCATGTTGTAGTGACCCCCAACTGTTGGAGGCTGCTTGTTCATTTCTGGCCTCCCAGACCCGAAGTAATCACACAGAAACTATATTATTTGCAATACTGTTTGGCCAATAGCTTAAGCATATTTTTAGCTAGCTCTTACATCTTAAATTAACCTATTTCTATTTTTTTTTATATTTTACCATGAGGCTTGTGGTTTACCGGCAAGGTTCTGGCTGGCAGCTTGCGTCTTTCTCCTCTGGCGGCTACATGGCATCTCTCTGACTCTACCTACTCTCTCTCTATATCTTTTCCAGGCTGGCTATATTCTTTTAAGCTATTGGCCAAAAGCAGCTTCCTTATTAACCAATGGCAATAAAACTCATTCACAACATACAGAGGGGAATCCCACATCACCCAACCATAAAACTGTTTTCATTGCTACTTTCTGATTGTAATTTTGCTACTGTTATAAATCTTAATGTAAACATCTGGTGTGCAGAATATCTGATATGCAATCCCCAAAGGGGTCGTGACCCACTGATCCACAGGTTGAGAATGGGTGCTTTAGGCTAGATTTATGCCTTTAGCCAAATTGGGAAACTGTAGACTACTTTTCTCATCTCTTTTCTCCTTTGGCCACTTCAGCTGCACTTGGACCCTTTAATTCTCTGCCTTGGGTGATCTGTTTAGTTTGTGAAGTCTTGCTTTAGTGTTTCAGATTGCATCGTTTGTGTTGAGCTTCCGGGATAAATGATTATCCTTGCTTTCTTCAACACTGTGTCAAGCCCATGTCAGGCACTCTATTTTCAATTGTAGACTTTCCGTCTCACTCTTTATTTTTTAAAGATTTGGTGTATATATCTATGTGTGTGTGTGTGTGTGTCTCTCTCTCTCTCTCTCTCTCTCTCCGAGAGAGAGAGAGCTGTATGCCACATGTGTACAGGTCACCACCTAATTAAAAAAAAATGGTTTCCAACCCCTGAAGCTGGAGTTACCGGTGGCTGTGAGCCCCCCACATGGTGCTGGGGACTGAACTAGTGGCCTTTAAGAGAATGGTTTATGCTCTCAACCACTGAGCCATTGCTTAGATTCCATCTGGTTCTATTGTAGTTTCTATTTTTATACTGAGTTCTTTTTCTTTCCTTTTTTCTTTTTTGAGACTGGGTCTCACTGGCCTGGAATTCACTATGTAGACCAGGCTGGCCTCAAACAGAAATCTGCCTCCCAAATGTTGGGATTAAAAGTATGCACCTTCACACCCCCCCTTTTTTTTTTTATCAATTTTAAAAATAGTTTTGGGGTGTGTGTATGTGTGATGTATGTGTGCATATGTGTATGTCCACGTGTGCGAGTGCAATGTGTGCATGCCACAGTGTGTGTAAAGGTCAGAGGACAACTTTTGGATGTCATTCCTCACCTTCCAACTTTTGGTGTTCATCTGCAGCCATGACAGGCTTGTCAGCAAGCTTCTGGGCATCCTCCTGCCTCCACCTCACTTCCTGCTGTGGGAAAGCGGGGATTAAGCATGTACTACTGTGTCTATCTCTTGCATCCTGCTGTGGGAAAGCAGGGATTACCCATGTGCTACTGTATTAGCTCTCCATGGGTCCTGGGAATTCAGATTCAGATCATTGTGCCTGCATGGCAAGTGCCTTACCCACAGGGCCATCGTCTCAGCCTCTTTGTCTTAATTTTTAATTTTTATAAAAATATTTTTATTCTTTGAAACTTTTATATGTATACCATGTATTATTTTATCCTTATTAATTCCTCAACGCCTTCTCTAACTCCTACTGAGATATACCAACCTGGTTCCCTTCTTACTTCATATTCTATTTCTTTTTTATTATTACTATTAATGAATTACCCCAGGGTACAGTTAGTGCTGACCATATGTGAATAGGTTTGGTGCCATCAAGCAAGGCATGGTCAGCAACAGCCACATCACCAAAGCACTATTGTGGAATATTTAACTATGTAAAGATGTGTTGCATCTGTTTGTGTTGCAGAATACGACTCTAACTATGTGAAAGTGTGTTACATTTGTTTATGCTGTGTTTAATGTGTTGCATTTGTTTCTACTTGCCTGCCTAAGGCACCCAATTGGTGTAATAAAAAGCTGAACAGCCAATAGCTAGACGGAAAGGGATAGGAGGGGCTGGTGGACAGAGGGAATAAGTATGAGGAGAGATCTAGGCATAAGAGAGAGGAAGAAGAGAACCAGGGAGAAGGAGAGGACATGCCCAGCGTTAGAAGCCAGGCAGCCACCAGACAGACAGGAGAAGCAGTGAAATATAGCAGCACCGGAAGGTAAAACACCCCGAGGCAAAGCGTAGATAGAAACAGATTAGAATCAGAGCTAAGATAAGTTTCCCTGTTGTGATTTGGGAGCTGCTTGGTGGCCCAAACAAAGCTCTGTACAAAGGACAGTGATTTTTTTTTTCCTCAGTAGCCATCAACTGCCAATAGCTTCTCAGATAGGAGTGGAGCCTCATAAATTCCTTCCCTATCCATGCTGGAATGTTGAGTAGTTGATTTTGTGTGTGTGTGCTGTAGGCAGCCACAGCTGTTTGTTTGTCTATTATTTTGCATCCTTGAGTGGAGTAGATTGCACAGTATTTTAAAATGTGCTTGCTAATTCTAACACGTCTGACACTGCAGTTTGGTTACATTTTGCTTTTCTGGCCATAGTTCATATTTCTCATTTTCTTATGTCCAGTGATTTTGGGGTTTATCATGGATAGTGCAAATAGAATCTGCAGAGGCTCAGGATTCTGTCGCTGTCCTCTGAAAATGTTTGTTCTGAGACAGAGTCACTATGCTTGCCTCTGTTTTAGACAGGTAGTTCATTTTTTAATTTTCTTTTTTTGAGACAAGGTTTTGCTGTGTAACAGCCTTGGCTGTCCTGGAACTCACTCTGTAGACCAGGCTGGTGTTGAACTCACAGAGATCCTCCTGCCTCTGCTTCCTGAGTGCTGGGATTAAAGGTGTGCTCTACCACTGCCTGGCAACAGGTAATTCACTTGACTCAAACTCCAGTCTGTCTCTAGCAGGCCTTTAAACTTTTTATTAAGGGGCTGGAGCGATGGCTCAGAGGTTAAGAGCACTGGCTACTCTTCCAGAGGACTTCCCAACACTCACGTGGCAGCTTACAACTGTCTGTAACTCCAGTTCCAGGGAATCCAGCACCCTAATACAGACACACATGTAGGCAAAACACCAATGCACATAAAAATGAAAAAAAATATTTAAAATTTTCATTTATTTTAATTTTAAAAGAGATTTCATTTGTATTTAAAATACATACATGCATATGTGAGGGTGTGTACATGTGAGTGTGGTTGCTGACAGGAGAGGCTCTGAGCGCTCCTGGAGCTGGGCTTGTAAGTAGTGCTGAGCTCGCGTTATGAGAGCTGAGACTGAACCCTGTTCCTCTCCAGGAGCAGCATGCAGTCCCAAGCACTGAGCCATCTCTTTACCCCATCCCCTGGCAGGCCGTTTAAAAAGTATCTCATTTATTACTGCGATGGCCCCATCCCCCACCCCATAAGAAATAGTTTAATATCTGTAGCATTGACTGTTGACAGTTGCCACTCAACTATTCGAGAGTTTTGTGTAATTTGCCCTTCAAATGTGTTTGATCCTTTTATTTCATAGTTCCGTCAGACCTAAGGAACTGACTTATGTGCCAGAACAACTCAAAACATGGCTATTTTTGTGTCTCTTGTTTTTAATGCAGGAGCTTGCATTTCCAAGCCTCATCTGATCTCATTGCTGGAGCATGGGAGGGAGCCTTGGGAGGCGGAGAGAGAGGGGACAAGAAGTATTTTGCAAGGTGAGAATGTGAGATGCAGATGGAAAACCTGTCCAGGCAATGGCTCGGCCATCTTCAGAAATCCTTCCCTCCTCACTGTGCTTCCCAGAAATCCTTCCAAGCCTTAGGGTCCTGGCTGCGAATTGGTTTCCCTTCTACTTCCCTCTTGTCTCTGTAGTAAGTTGTTTTGTACAAAGAAGACTGTCCTAATTCCCTTTCCAGTGCTGTGATGAAGCTCCCTGACAAAGCAGGCTCATGGGGACAGTGTTTGTTTTAGCGTGCGAGTCCACATTGTAGCCCATCAGTGTGGGAATTCACAGTGGCACGATCATGAACAGCCAGTCACAGCAGAGAGAGTGAAAAATGTATGCCTGTTACTCAGCTAGGTTTCTGTACTCATATCCAGTCAGGTTGGATCTCCACATCAGTTCAGACAAGCAAGGTAACTCCCCACAGACATGCTCACAAGCCAATCTTATCTGACAGTCCCTCACTGAGACACCTTTCCCTAACCATCACTTATATTAACAAAGCCCCATATTAACTGGCCTAAAAAGTGATACTTCGGCTAAGTTGTTGAAAGTAAAACAAATGAAGAAATTCCTTACTGAGTTGTATGAGATATAAAGAGTTCGGTACATTGAAACACAAGCATGTAAAGGATGGATCTTAGGAGCACTGTTTTCTGATTATGAAATTATGACCATGAAGTTGCCTTTAAATCCTAAGGGGGAAGTCATAAAGCATACTGTGTGGTTTCTGGAAATCTCTAGAGAGCTCTGAGAAGCAATCGTAATTAACTATATTGGTAGTTATACAAAATTAACAACATATACTAATCAATTAAATTAATCATGTAGGGGACATGGGGCTGGAACGATGGCGCAGTGGTTAAGACCTGAGTTCTATTCCCAGCACCCACGTGGCAGCTCAACTGTCTGTAACTCTAGTTCCAGGGGATCTGATGTCCTCTTCTGGCCTCTGCAGGCATCAGGCATG